>VXBH01005538.1:340258-416565 GCA_013400035.1 Rynchops niger
ATCCAAAACACATATCTATTTTTCAGAGATCCTTCTTTGATTCCTCCAGTTTTTTGATCTGGTTTAGTTACCAGATCTTACTATAAATTCTGACTAACAGGTAAAAAAAAGTAACTAAATCTTAAAACTGAAATATGTATTGGAAAACTGCATTCGGTGGAATCCCACTGAAGTGGAAATAATGGAGTCTATTGTCCCGTTTGCAGTTGTGGTTATGATCACACACTAAAAGTTGCTTCCAAAAAGGGACACAGATGTCCACATAGATGTTGGATGGTTTCAGTCCTGAACTGAAACCGAAAAAACACCAGTTCAGAGACCACCTAATTGTACAGACACTTAAATCTCACTCTGCTGTTTCAACTGCATTACTGCAGAGACAAGAATATAGAACAGCCAAAGTGAAAGTAAAGATAAGAAATATAACAAGTTCTGGGATCCAGCCTCTATTTTCACAGATTATTTTTGTTTTATTTAATTTTCGCAGCTGTTGTAAAGAGGCAGTCCGAGCAGGAACCAGTATCAGGAAAAAGCAATCCCTGCTCTTGCTATGTCCTGCTGAAGATGCTCAGATACTACTGAATGCAGATCCATACTTCCTGTTTTCTCTTCTTAAGAGCATCTCCTACTTTTTAACGTACTTTAATAATTTAAATATGCATGACAGTAACAGTCAATAGTATTTAACAAAACCATAAGACTGATAAAGGCCTGGATAGGTTTTTCACGAAGATATTCTTGACAGTCTGTAACTTTATGAATAAAAACCATTTTCAGAAAAGAAAAATGTGGTGTAACATTAAAGAAAAAACAACATTAACCAGTCCTGCATATTGTCAGCACAAATTAGACCTTGCAGCTGTTCTCAGGAGACAGAAGCTGTTATATCCTTTCCCCTGTGAAGGCTCAGGAAAGCAAAGTAATTTTTTGAAAAACACAAGTGTCTCATGTTGAGTGAGTCAGCAGCTTCATCCCTAGTGGTCTGAGTTAGCACCCTGAAATAACGTGCAAAAAGTGTTGCCCCTTATATTGCCATCCTTGCTGAAGTATTTGAAAGAGTTATCTATTTCAAATAGGCAATTTTGTCAGCGCCTGGTACTGCTTAAACATATATTAACTGTGTTAAATTGAACTGCATATAATGCTGGGAAACTTTAATATAGGCCATTAGAAGACGTAAGGAGATAAACTACACACAAGGAGAAAACTCTGTCTCTGGCCATCTGCTTGTCCTGGTAACACACAGAAAATTTGCAATATGCAACAATTCCCTCAACTTACTGAACAGCAGGTGCCCATCTTTTCCTTCAGCTGTCCAAAAACTGTTCCCTTACAACTCTCCCCCTTCTCCCTGAAGGATTCTTTCATATTTTTGTAATGCAAATGAAGAATAAGGAAGAACAGGTTCTTTTTGAACTAGGATTATCTCAATTTACCTGGTAACCAATGGATGTAAAATCTTGTTTGGTCCTGTGAGCATTCTACTCAAATGAACAATCACTTTTTCCCCTAGTGTCACATCTTTTACAAATGAAAATGACAGCAGTATTTTACAAACAATAAAAAGCACAGAGTGTGAGGACTATGAATAAGGAATCCTGTTTACACTGTGCTGTTATTCTCAATGCTAAACCTTAAGTAAAGCAACAAACAATACCAGAATAAGCTATTGTCTCACATCCTTGGCAATCATTTTTATCTTCAACTGAAAGAGGTTACCGTTAGTTCAGTACCGAGGAATATCATGGTAAGTTGCTACAGAAGGAGTTAAGAGGAGAATTCCATTGAAAAAAAACCCCACCAGTTAGGGGATCAAAGGTCAAGATATGACAACATTAAATTCAACAGGCAACTCTATGCCTTTTGTGCATATATTTTGAACATCTATGTTTTTAATTATATGCCATATGCATTCTGGAAAGGTCTTGTGCCCCACAGTTAAAATTTAATGCAGTAAATTAAGTTTTGCCATGGACTTTGTGACTGCTAAAATAAAGAATTAAAGCTCCACATGCACAAACCCATCAAAAAGAAAATGTAAATATCAAATGTGGATATTAGGCGTGTAGTCCAAAACTGCGATTTCAGCAGCCACTGAGCAGCCACCTATGTGTCTTTAGCTGGCTCCTCATTCATCCTGGAGGTTTCATAACCATTTATATACTTCTGCACATTCTGCACCTCATTTTTACATAAGTGTCTTGGTATTCAGAAACTAGATGGCACTATGCTTTCAGTTGTGAGGAATTTGATCAAATAAGCATGATCTGGCTATGGATAAACACCCATCAAAACTTTCACAAATTTTAGTTGTGGCTGCGCTGATTATGGTATTTCCACAACACACCTTTTGCAGCATGATCTAGGTTAGAGCAATACTTAGAAAATGAAAGACTCAAATTTTAAGCTCTCTTTAAACTGACTTTCATGTAAGTGGAGTGGTTGCTCAACTCTCCAGGGAAAATGGCTGTTTAGCCCTTTTAATCAAAGTCACTGTGCAGAGAGAGAAGCTCATGAGGGCTATGGGTGAAGCGTAGTATTGGTGATGAGGGCACTTACCTGGAAAACAGGAAAATGTATATTTAATTTCCATGACACAGAGAAAGGAATGATTCCACTTCTATATCCTAGGCAAATGCTTCATCTCCTACTGAACAAGAAAGGGGAAAAGATGCCAGCAAAGGGTGCCAGCACTATCCTTTCATTTCTCAAGAAAGCATAGGCTGCTTTTGCATTTCAACTGTTTGACACAGTTCCTGACAGTTGCTGTTGGATAAAATCCTGCAACAGGCTAAAGCAGGGGTTTTGGCATCCTAAATGAACTCTCACAGGAGACCCAAATTGGAAATGATCTGTGCTTGAGTAGCTCAAATCTCTAAGTAACAAACAGCCTACAAGTGAAAAACCAGGAAGTCTGTAAAATTTAGGCCTCTCCAGGGCAAACCACCACAGAGGACTAATTTTGATCACAGATATGAATTTAAACACCCAAATTCCAGTAAAACACTATTTTAGACACCTAAGTACGCTATTGGATCTCATCCCTAGTCTTTCACTGTTTCAGTTTCCTCATATATAACATCAATAATTTCTCTCAGTAGTATGTAGCTATTATGAGGATGAATTTGATATACAGAGTTAATGTGATGATGATAGTAGTATCTAAGAAGATAGATAAATATAATATGTCAAAATACCACTTAAAATGTTGCAAAATATTAGAGACACATTTTGGTCCTTATGATTTGTTTCATTCTTAGCAGGTTACGCTAATCTTCTCTTCAAATGACCTCTGACATGGGCTGTAATTTTAAAACCAGTATCTCTTTTCAAGTTCTCTGACTTGCAAGTATCCAAGATTAGAGGCTACTTGTAGAGTTGGGCTTTTACATCAGTGTAATGGATGTTTATCTGTTCCATTTGCAATTATGAGAATTTTTTTTTTTTTTTTTTTTTTTTTTAATNATTTCTGTTCCTTTTTTAGGGATATATATGGGCAGCAGAGAGGAAAGCTCTTTGCTTTGCATTGTTCAGGCTGCTCAAGCCTGGGTCAGGAGAAATCCTCCGGAAGAAGGGGAGATGCTGCTTTTCCTGACAGCAGCTGACCTTGCTCAGCTGGGAGAAGCTTTTGGAGAGCAGGACGTGCGTAGCAGAGTGTGAAGGACACAGAGCAAGCGGAGGGTCTGCAGCAGAAACAGAGACTGAGCAGCCCCAGAGAGGATCAGCAAGTAGGCACGCATCCAGGTCTCCCAGAGGATAGAAGGCAAAAAAAATGATTTTCCTTAGGACAGAGAAGAGGCAGAGACTGCTGGAAGCTGAGAAACTGCTAAGTTTCTGGACAAAGACCAGGGCTGGAAGGATATCCACTGTTAGAGGACAATATATGTGGAAGGGAGAAGGAGATCATTTTTTTTTTTTCTTTCCATAAGGAGAAGATTTAGGATTTCTTGTTTATGATATTGCTGAAACAAAACTTAACTTTTAATTTAAAAATCCTGATGATGTCTTGGCATGTTCACTTTAAATAAAAGATTCATGCCATTTCATCATAAATATCATGTTCACTGGCAACCATATCACAGTCAGACGTGCTTCTTATACAAACTCTTTTTCATTTTTAGACAAGTATCACCTATTCCGTAACTCATTATGATTTTAAAACATTTGTAGCTATTGACTTAGAGGAAGGATTTTGACTCTCTGTATCTCAATGGTTCAGATAAGGCTAGATGAGAAAGTCTCATCAAACTTCAGATGTACTTAAACGATTTGAGTTTTCACACTGGGGACATACATACACCACCCACCCCACCCCACCTCCCCAAGCAAAACCAAAGCAAAGCAAAGCAAAACACAACACACCAAAACTAATAACTGAACAGCCGGATTATCTGTTTAACCCAGGCAATAAAGTCCTCTGTTGTCAGTGGAGTCATCAGTGTCATTTCACATAGGAGACTAGCTATGTAAGGCGGAACAGAAAGAACATTCATTCCCATTAGAAATGTGAGTAAAATTTTATCCTGTTGCTTGAGCAGAAAGCAGCTTGAAAGACAATATCCCATGGAAAGCTGTATCAAGAAAGCAGCTGCCAGGAAAGATAAGGCCAAGCAAGTAATGGTCATTTCAGCTCCTCAAAACTGCAACGACTTTGTTGACCCTGCTAGGAAGGAAGCCTGAAGGCTGCTGCTGCTAAACGACAAGACCATCATCAAAGGGCAGCCACATGGGCAAGTACTACAGCCTCATTTATATCATGACCAAATGGCAAAAGATATACTTTCTGGCAAAGAGACTGTGATAATATTTCACCAGGGGAAGAAAGAGTGCTGTGTTCCCTTGAAGTCTGAATCTAGAGTGCAGGTATCGGTAAAGGGTCTTCTCCTTACATGTATGCAAGGGAAACCAAAAATCTGACTTGGCCAGCTCTCTGGCACGAGGCCTGACCCACTTTGGGGGCAGACAAAGTAAACCCAATAAACATGAACAAAATATGAGCTCTGCATAGGGTTCTATCCCTTCCCATTTTGCCATCCCCAGCTCTACTAGTAATAATAATTTTCTTTAAAGAAAAATCAAATGTTGCAGCCCTTTCATACTATTACTATGTAAGTAAGCACTCAGTTTATATTTCTCTCTTAGTGAGCAGGGGAAGATGTTAAAACAAAATGTCTTACCGGTGCCATTTATTTTAAAGTGCCGTTACTAACACAAAATACTTTTTTCCATCAGAAGGCCTAATAATGTCAAAAGAGTGCAGGAGGCCCCATAAGCAGAAAGTAATGGCAGTTTCATGCAACACATGAAATTATAATGCATCTTACGAGTAAATCAAACCACTTTTTCTTTATAATTTCTGAATTCCATAGGGGCCATGAAACACATATTTAAAAGGTGTGCAGAAGGACCTTATTCATTAAATAGCAGAGAAAAATACTTGAAGCTTTATTAAAAATTGACTAATAGGCATTCCAGATAATTGAACTGACAGGCTGTTTTGACAGCTGCAAGCAAAAATGTGCTCACTCTAAACAGTTGGTGTAAATCTTTTAGATTTCTAGGAAGAGAAATGATGTACTGGTTTAACTTTAATCAGTTTATAAAGTTAAAAAAAAAAACCCTAACTGTTCACCTAACTATTTGAAGTTATGCTAATTGGAGGTACTGCCAATCTTTTCAATGATAGGGTTTGAACTGAAAGAATTGGCAAGTTCTCACACAATAAGAAAGGTGGAAGGTGAGTAGTTAAAAAAATTTTGGTTAGCAGAAAATTTAAATTAAGATGAAAACATAGCTCTGAACTTGACTTACAGAAAGGCACTGAAATATTCAATCTGACTGAAGTTAGTGGATTTTGCAAGCATCTATCAGCTTTGTAAATAAGGCTGCAACTAACTAACAAATGTGACAAACAATCTGCATCTTGAGTGGGTTAATGTAATGTAATAGGCAATTAAACTGCCTAAACGAAAAAAAAGAAGGAAGAAAAGAAGGGGAAAAAAATAATGCAGGTATTGACATATTAAAAAATTAGAATTGACATGAGTGCAGGACTTGCCAATAAAGCAATGAGAACAGGACCATGTTACTCTATATTCAACCTTTAGGTGTTCTTTTAATCTGTGTATACTAGTATACATTTTATATCTTGAGGTAGAATAGATACATCCTCTTTATAAAACTCACAAAAAGTAGAATAAATGGGATGATCTCACCACAGCTGTGTCACTTCAGCCATAGGCATATATAGAATAAGAATAGTACAGCAACTGCTAAGAGAAGAAAAAAAAAACTGAGAAAAATGAATAGCTGATACACTGAGAATAGTCTATCTGGTATTTAATTATAACATCTCTAAAACAGAATGTCACAGTTATTGAATTTTTGTATGTACTTTAAAAAAAAAAAAAAAAAAAAAGAAAAAGAGTAAACAAACCAAAAGTTTTAGTAGCCATATACTGCCATGCTGAACTTATCTGATGTTTGATTAATGTATTGGACTTATTCATAATAACTGAACAAGAAATCTACATACTGTTTTGAAAGGCTTAGTTGATTTGATTGTAGAAGTCTTTTAATCATTCCATATGAGAATGTTGGAAATATGTATTTCACACTTATCAGTTTTAAACTACCCTTTATTCCAAGAGGGAAGAACAGTTGAACCACTGACTATTAGTAAAACTGATTTGCAAATGAAATTTGATTGATATTTTTAGATTTCTTGGGACTGTATGTGGCATTGCTTTGTATAAAATACATTTGTTTAAAATGCAACAGAGCTCAGAATTGCCAGGAACAATTTAAACGCCATAAATGTTTCCTCTAAATTGAATCAGAGAAGGCTGAGAAGCCTCTAAACACTGTACAGGGATTCAATGTTTAGATTTTAAATGAAACAATTTTAAAAATTGGAGCCTTGCCATCATTTATAACACTGTCAGAGTCAGTGCTCCGGTATAATAGGTTGATTTTCCTCTTCTATTCCCAGCTCATCTTTACTGGAGGCTTTCACTGTTAAACATAGTAAATGAAGGGGGTGGGAAAAGCAGGGAGAATAAAAAGTTAAACGAAACGTTATTATAGAAAACTATTTTTAGAAATTACATTTTATAGTTAATAGGAATATTTTTGCTTACACCCAATCCTGAAGAGCATTTTTATGAAACACAGGAAAACTTCTCAGATATTTTCTTGTTTCATAATATCCAAATACATTAATTTCTTGGTTTCAATGAAGATTTATGCCATGTATATTGGACAAGGTAAGTGTAAATAAGAGCTATAAATTGCTAAGCAGTTAATGTTTCTCGTGAATGGACCTATTGTTCTCTAAACAGCCTGAATTTTAGAGAATTCAGCTAACTTAACGCCTATGAGGTGCCATACAGGAAAAATGCTATAAAAATCTAATAACAATAAATATGCATTGGTATTAAGTTATATTAGTTTGGGTGAAAGTGCATACATTTAGAACTTATTAATATATATACAGTTAAAAGGGGTTTAAATTAAAAATGGTGTGGGCACCTGTGTGTCCAGCTCACCACATAAGTACTTACCCCTTCATTTGATTTGATGGTTAGTTATTAATTCTTGGAAATACAGGCTATCTAGAAGTGTCTGAACTGTAAAAAGTGAGCATATTGCAAGCTTCCAGTGCAGTTTGTAATGAAATTCTCAGAAGCGGAGGACACTTGTTTAGCAACAGGGACGCTTGTTTGCTAACTTTCAGAAAGTTAATATTTTAAGACAAGGCCTAGAACTAATTCAACACTACAGCACTGAGAACATGCCAGACCTTAGGTGAAATGTAGATCTATTAATTCAGTATGGCCAATATCAGAATATAAAGTAAAAGCCTAGATTTCAAAACATTTGTGTTATGCCAAATTTTAGTGGCAGGGGTCATGGCAACTCCTTAAGTGTCCATAGATCTAGTATACTCAGCCCACTGAAAAGTAGGGATAATTGCCATGTAATGTTAAGAAAAAGGAAAGACTAATGTGTGAACAAGCCTTAACTGTTGCTATAGATAGTGTCTGCAAAACTAGCATAAAAGAAAATATGGTAAATTAACATGAGCCTTCACTAGATGAACTAGGAGTTTCCTATGAGTGTCAAAGCAATGCACATAGGATAACAAAGTCAACCACAAATCACCTATCCTATCCTGTGTGAAGGCACTATATCTAGTGCCAAAGCCAGTTCAATCACAGCAGCGTTCATGCTGCTACCATTCTCTCTAGTGTATAACATAGTTATACTCAACCATTGATTTACTCCTTCCTTTACAGGTCTTGGACACATAAAAATGCATTTCTGAGCATTGTGCACATATGATAAGGGGATGACTTCATCTATTTGAACATAAAATGTGCTAATATAAAAATGAGCCTTGAGGCTACTGTAGCTTATCTTCTAAGGCTAAAGAAATACGGTGTAAAACCATACCTTGAATTAAAATCATGCCCACACTCTGAAAGTTAAGTACGTTCTTATTACTTTTTTTTTTGTGTGTTTTGTTTTGCTGATGGTCTGTTTCTAGACAATTCATGGGTAATTAAAAAACTTTAAAAAGGAACCAGAATAACCACTGTCATGTGTGGTGGTTCCTCAAATCATACTATAACTCATTAGTTTGACTGCAACAGTAGCAGCAAACACTTATTTAAAAAGAAAGGTAATTGCTTTTAGTTTCAGTACATTATCTTTTTGCAAAAAATGCCAGTTTCAATGAATATTTATTATTTCAAAGGAATGCATCAGTTAAAGCTGATATACAGTGGCTCTGAATGTAATCTCTTAATTACACTAAGTATGAATCGAGTTTAGAAGAGTGTATCGTATTTTGAAAATAATAGTTTGACCAGGAAATTAAAATAAAATAAAATAAAGTGGATTTGGGGATGAGAAATAAGGGAGGAAGTTTTAAAAGATCACAGGAAAATGAGGCACATCCTAAAATAGGTGGGAAAAAACCATATTCCTGCAATTTAATTCTTCTTTTGCCACGCTTTTCTCTTGAAATCAGGCAAAGTCCAAGTCAAAGTAATAGAAACTGGTAATCTTCCTTCTCTTTCACTCTCTAGTTTAGTTAAAACTGAAAATCCTGAAATGTTACAAGATTGTCCCTCAGCTTCAAGTTAAACCACTCCTTACGCTTGAAAGAGAGTACGAGGGATGTGGGGGAGAAGATGCAAATGGCAGTATCATAAGGAGTTGGGAACAGGATATTTCCTACAATGACCAAAAGGAATTTAAAAACAAAATCTTGCTCAGTCCAATAAGGCTTTTTAAAATTCTTGCCACAACAATATTTTTTTTTTTTCATATTCATATAGGCCAAAACCTAGCCTGTGTTGCTACACAGCATTGTTACACAGACCTTTGCTCATATTTCTTTGTTGCATGCTTATTTCAAGGGCCCTTTTAAGAAAGAATTGCCTCATTTTCAGTTCATACTTGCAGTGGATACAATGGATAGTCTTTTTTTTTTTTTTTTTTTTTTAATGTTTTACTGTCTTATCTTATGCTTATCCAAATATATGCAAAGCAACCGTATGTCTCATTAAATTTTTTTGGGCATATTAAACTGGATAAGTAGTATATGTATACAACTGAAAATAATTAACATCATTAATCTTTTTCTTGAGCTACAAGTTCTCATAAACTGCAGGTATATTGCAGAGCAGCAGCCACATAGCTATGAAGTGCCCTGAGCCATCCTTTCCAGAATCGCCAGTGTTATGGTGTAAACATCGTTGCTCATCTCATGTTGTTAATGTGCATGTTAAGTAGGGAATTATTGTTTAGGATCCATCCTCGCTTTGTGCAAGAAAAAGAAAGAACTTGGCTAGGCTGGCCCCCAGGAACACATTTTTTATCAGGGTAATTCTGGGGTATTTTCAGCTAGTCACAGAAATAATTATGGGCATTGGAAAGGAGGAGGTCTATGGAACACACCAAATAAAACAACAGCACATTTATAAGCATTTCTTGTTTCCAGAGCTTTTTTTTTTTGTTGTTATACATGCCTTTAATTTGGGCTCTGAGAAGAAAAATGGCAACATTTAAGTGCTTTAGTTTTTTCTCCCTTTGAGAGTTTTCCCTTTTGTCTAAATAGTCTCTTTATAGGCAGTCTCAGAAAGAGAAGTTGATGAGACAATTTGCCCAACTCCCAGAAGTCTGGAATTGTGCTTCTTTGACTTTCTACTAGGATGGAAGGGCACAGTTCTTTATTTTCCCTCTCTATTCTGTGATTTGAGTGTGCATATCTTTCTCTATGGTCCCAGCCGGGAGTTAAAGCTAATTCTGAAATAATGTAATTAAACTGTGCATGCTGATATCTCCAGAAAATAGATGCCATAACTTTAGGTAGCTTTCATATATGTTTCTTCCTCACTGAAAAGTATAGAAAACAGTGACGTACTTTAAGTGTAACATGTCACCTGCTTTTAAAAATGAGTACGTGATTGTATGCATTTGTTCATGTCTATAAAACACACATACATGCATACATAATTTATTTTCCACATGCTTTTTGTTCAGAAATAAGCAGAATTGGTGTCTGGATGCTAGAGGAATGATATAAAACAAAGCAGGGCAAGCATGTGAGATTTGATTCACTGTAAGTTTTGCTTGCTGCTTCCAGAGACAGACTTAGTAGCAAAGCTGTTATGAACAACACAAGTACAACTGCATTGAAGTCCAAAGACTAGAAAGGCCAAACTGAAAATGGCAAGGGAGAAAACAACACTGAGGCTTGGCTGAAGCAACTGTCTGATATGATCCCTTTCAACAGGACACACTGCATCTATGCTACTCTGTAAATAAGACTCTAGCACTGGAAAGCATGGTTTACAAAGAGTGACATGAATTTTCTAATATATTAAATGCCTCAGGAGCTTTCCCAAAAGTCAACACTATTTGACTAAGGAAATGTTTGATCTGAGGATATATATGACGCTTCATAACACAGACTTTACTTCATGAACATTCAGGTCAACGTATAGACTGTAAGCAAGGTCAGCTTCAGTTCTGGACCCTGTTGTTCTGTAAAGAGCTTAAACATTTCTTTCCCATTCCTCATTTTTTCTCATTTGTGGAGAGAGAAACTCCACTACCTACGCTAGATGAACCATGCTAGATGAAAGTACCATATAATAACCAGGACTGGCTGTTCTTACACAAATTGCCATCAGAAATTTTAAATAGTTCGATTGTATATTCAAAATATGTATCTGTGAAAAACTACCTTTCAAAAAATAGTAATTTTATAAACAACCTTATAACCAGTGCAGACTCAAATTTTGATGCTGGTTTTTTTTTTATTGGTAGTTTGTTGTTTTTTCTGTGTGTGTGTGTGTTTTGTTTGTTGTTTTATTGGCTTTATTTTGTGGTGGTGTAGCAGTATTTTTATATCTTATATTTTTATGTCTATATATATTTGTAGATATTTTATATCTACAGAAGTTCAAGTGGACTTTGAAGAATTTTTGGATAAACACAGAATCACGCTGTTATGTTTTTATTATTTTGAGTGGAGTCCTTTTCCCCATCCAGACAACATTCAACAGCAGAGGCACTGAGGGTAACATTTTGGTGAAATATTATCTTCTTAGGTCTCAGGGGCAGGGGCTGGAGCGGGCAACAAAGGATTTGCCTCAGCTGACAAATACTCAATGGACTGTATTTCATATATACCTGTGAGTCTTGGAATCATTTGAAAGGACAGGCACACTGGAGAAATTGTGTCCTGTATATAGATATAATCTCTAGGAGTGAGACAGCCCTTGAGAACCCACATCTGAAAGGCATATTTTCATGTGCATATTTTATAGATTAGCTGTTTTGGGAACCTCGACTTTGTGGAGTGGAAGGATCCACATTATCTAACAGAAGTGGTGTCTGTGTGTCTTTCCCATGAGATACAAAAGAATCTAATGGCAGATATTTTTTATTTGCTTCAAATCCTTCTACATCCTGAATTCTAAATGTAAGGAAAGAGTCCCTGTCTGTGCACTTGACTGACTATGTCACAGTCTGTTGGGTTTTGTTGTGTCAGATTAGAGAGGCTGATACGCCCCTTACTCTCACAGAATCATAGGAAAGAATTGCTTCTGACTTATTCAAAAGAACAAGTTTATATCATAAAGCTAAAATAAATAAGAACATGATTAGAAACTAATGCAGTCATTTAAGACTTAAGCAGCTTTTTCTTTTTTTTCCCAAGCTGCAGTTCCTCTAATGTCTCTAAATGATGCTGTGAGAAAAATGCTCTCACTGCCATCTAGATGTGAATTATTTAATAAATTAGCAGGGGAGTTTAAAAAATGCTTGCTTTCTCTGAAAGAAATAATAACAGCACACATGATTCCTTCTCTTATTATAAAAATGATTGAGTAGATTGGGAAGTCGTTGGTATGGTTGTTGACTAAGATAATAATTGTTCACAGAATATAGGAACTGCATTAGAAACTGGAGACATTCCTGCCTCTTTCTCTGTTCTTTCAGTCAGTGAACAAAAGGTCTTTATTATCTCAGACACTCCATGGAGAAATATGCATTACTTTTCAAATAAGATGCTGGGTGGCCAATTGGCATAGCATTTTTGGATAATGTTTGCAAATGCTGTAAACCTGCAAGCATTTTTATGATTGCTGAAAGATTACAGGCGAGTTTAGAGCAAGGCTGAATTTGGAGATCGGAAAGGTTTCAAGCCAATATCTTTATAAGATGCAGTGAAAGAAAACTCAGGGAGGATATATAGTTTCAAAGGGGTTGTTTCTGTTCATGGCTAGTTGCCCTTCTGTGTCCTTTCCTTCTTTTTAAGGTGGACTTGGTTGTTTTGCACCTACTGCTTTTTTTTCCACTTTTCTTAGGTGAAACGAAGACATTTTCTCACTTGTAGACTGTGGTTCCAGGTAGCGGTATACCAGTTCTTTTTATTTTAAAGGCCTAACATGGCTCTTAACAGAGCCTATTTCTGTGAGCTTTTGACTATCAGAGTTCAGCGACCTTCAAAATCATCTGATAACATATGATGGATTCTTTCTCTCACTGTGAAAATCTGTTGTATTCTGGACATTCGTATGGATTTATATTTCATTCTTTATACCCTTTGCCAAGAACCATTTTATTCAGTCATCTATTTGGAAAAGAAAAAAGAAAAAGAACTGCTATTTATATTGATAGGGACGGTCCATGTAATTAATGCATACAGTCCTTCAAGTGGCAGAAAGAAAAAGAAGGATATAAAATGTTCAGCTAGACCTAGTTTTTTGCACCTAGTGTAATTTGGCATCTTTCCTTAGACTTTACTGGAATTATAATCTGTGCCAATGAGTATAATATCAGGTTCCCAGTAAACTTCAGTGCATTCGTTCACTTGGCTAGACATGAATTTCTGTGGATGAAGTTTAAAAAGAGATCTTTTTATATTTTTCTTGAATATTTCTTTCAACATGGTGATTAGGATAATGGATCATGCCCTCACTACAATCTATGAATCAGTGAGACAACTGTGCTTTTCTATGGCAATGCATATCACAACCCTGAGGCAAAGCACATGAGAGCTGGGGAAAGCATTCTCAGGGAGAGCTGTCTAACAAAATACATTTCTACCTAAGGCAACTAATATCCTCTGAAACCTATGAGTCTGCTTTAGCAACTCTAACTCGATGGGAATTCCAATTAGGGTGTCCTTACTAAAGATATCTCTGTTATCTATAACTTTGGAGACCACCTACATCTCCAATTAATATCCCTGAAGGTACAAGAAATTCTTTTTATGAATTAATATGTACATATTCTTGGGGGGGNTGATATTTCTTTTTGCGTTAGTTTGTGGTAATGATGACCATCAAGCTAATTTTCAGAGGATCATATTAACACTAACCTTTGGCTCACCCATCTGTTCCTCACTTTATTGCTTCAAATGTCTCCTTTCTGGCTCATTGTTAAACTGGAATAGAGGCAAAATTCCTCCAAGCCCAGCAGGGCTTTGCTGAGCCATTTCTGCCTAGAGAAGGCTGCTTAGTACGGTAATCTGAATCATTTGCTCTTGTCATTGAGGTTTTCTTAACACTGAACATATTGCTGGATGTCAATGGCAAATACAACATCTGTGGATGACAGTAGGCTTTCCTTTCAAAATAACAAAGGAACACATCTCAGCTCCCATCTTCTGACAGGGATTTAGAGCTCCCCTTGGGTCTCTACCCTCCAAGGAATGAATAGGTTTGTTAAGCTCCTGCCTTTACATACTAAGCACAAATACATGAAACTAAGGGTAAAATAGAGAGTTCTGAAACTCTGATTGTTTTTGTAATGACATGATAAACAGTTCAGCGGAGCTACAAGTAAATTTCTATTGCAAAAATGCACAGAAATACCAAATATCAGAGTATTTTCAATGCAGCCATTCATAATTCCATGTATACTTATTGGTAAAGCCTTTTACCAATAGTGCTAGACCTGTATAAACAGAGAAAGCTACTAAATCTAGTGTATATTAGGAATTTAATACTCTCCGTATTAGCACTTCCCCACTTTCTTTGGCCAGTAAAAATAAAGAGTGATTAATTTGCTGTTCTGATTTACTGAATTTGTCTGATGCATTATTTTAATAGAAAGTGTTCCTTATCTTTTCCCATTCTGAAAACAAATATACAAATGCAAAACAAAATAAAAAACAAACTTCAGAATATAAGAACATAATAATACCATGCCAGATTTGTTGCTGCTGGGAAATTTTGTCCTCCAGATCGCCTTGCTTTCAGTGCACCATCATAAAATATATTTTTATGTAATATAAAACATATGTTTTAAAGTGTGTTCTGCAGCAACCGAAGAAAAATGTGAACAACTAAGCCATTAAAATTGCAATACGTTTTGCATACCTTAAATGCAGATACTAAGAATTATTTTGCATTGCGATAATCTTATTCTTCTAAATTAAGTTTGGGTGTCAGGCCAAACCACTAGGTCTAGATGACAGCTAAATGAAGGATCTTTACTCTCCAGTCCAGCAAGCTACAGTGAGAAACAAGGAAGAGGGAAGTGAGGCGACAAAATTGTCAAGTAGATGAATACAGCCTCTTAATATCAGCAGTAATGGAGAAACTGTTTGCCATCATGCAAATCTGTGCTTAGTGAGCAAAAAACCTTCTTCAAGGTTTTCCATCAATGTCAGTTTGTACCTACGTAGATTTAAAAGAAGTAGCCTAATGTAATATAAAAGTATCATACGCCTATTTCCTAAATGTTTTCTATTTAGCAGAATATTATAGTGATTAAATTAGATACATATCTATCTGTATTTGCTTTCTTACTAGAGTATACAGTGTTTAAGGTAAAAGAATATATATACAAATTATTTGGTATATATTTTGGTATGCCACAGTCAATGCCACGGAGAAAAAAAGAGGTAAACTCATATTTCTCTGTAAAGAACAGATGTACTTTAGCTGACTATTTGCAAGTATAATAGGAAGCTGTGAGGTTGGGACTTGAAAAATGGTTATGTTACTTACAGGAAACATATCAAAACAGAGAGACAGCTGGAAATTGCAGTAGGTGAGACACTGGAAAAATCCAGGAATCTCCTGCCAGAATCAGATACAGCAGTATTAGATCCAAATGGATTTATTTGCCTTTCGTCCACATAGCTACCTGCATATGCATGTATTATACATCTCTGAATTAAGTCTATATTACTAGCACATTTGCAAGACACGTTTTTTTGCTGCTCTAAAGACATTAACTAATTCAAAATCTTGTCCCCATCTGAGATTACATGCATATTCTGTAAAACCTGAACAGCTGACAGGGGAAGCTAAAGAGGAATGGTGGCAAAAATTCTTTCAGTTTAGTGTCATTCTATTTATTGTGTATGGTGACATTGATGTATTTCCAGAAAGACTTGCATGATTCATGTCATTTCGATATGTGGATGGTTCTGAACACTATCTCTTCCCTTTTTATTTAAAAGATATTTTGAATGTTGTTCTATTCTTCCTGTTTCATGAAAATTAATATTTAACTGTCTATCTTTTCCCACTTATTTCCCCCAAATCCCTTAATAATATGAATCAAAATATTCACCCAAAATACTGATAATAACTTTTGCAGTTCAAATAAAATGGGGATAGAATTAGACTCTTGGGAATTAAAGTTACAGTAATAAAATATAGCATTGTAGCTGTCCCACTAAAATGAGCAGGGAGAATCTTGGCCTTACTGAACACATCCCAATGGGTGTTTTCAATGTATTTTTGCAGGATATCCATTGTGCAAAATCACAGAATTTGTTCCTACAAAACTGAGAACAGAAACAGGTCTTTTGAATTGTCTGTCATCTGCTTTTGTCCTTGTTCATTGGATTCATTGTGAATTGTGTTCATTCTGAACTGCCTGTTTTTCACTGTCTCTTGAAAACATATCACCTCTGGAACTACAGACTGATTATAGAACTGAAACGCACCAGGATTTTGTTAAATAAAATTATATAACGAGAGCGCCATGAGGCACAGGAGTGTGTGTTATCTAACTTTTAAAGTGTAAGTTTATTTTTCAGTGTAAGAATCAGCTAAGAACATATGCAGGGAAGACCATTGGCTTATTTGCTCCCTGAGAGAGAGAGATTTCAGCTGTGGACACAAAGGCTGGAGGAACTGTGATGCTGTGAATATTTAGTGTAGTTCAGATTACATCATCCACTGAAATAGCGAATAAGTGCTCCAAAGAAATCAAGCAGTGCAAGAAAAGCTCCAGAGAAGGTTTGGATAATATTAGAACATACTGTCACATTATCATCACAGTGTTCTGGGCAAAACAATAAGAAGAGAAGTAATTTTTGTGACCAAATTTAGTTAATGCATTCCTTTCTTCTTTACTACGCAAACTTCCTTGCCACCTATCCTTTCTCTGCCTCCCTCACATCCCAAAACTGACGTTTCTGAGATAATTTCATCTCCACTTCGTCACATTGAAGGTTTTGAATATTTTTTTGAAATTCAGGTTCTACAGAATGCAGCACTTTTATACACAAAAAGTTAAACAGAGGAAGGTGTGCTGGTTTTGGCTGGGATAGAGTTAATTTTCTTCATAGCAGCTAGTACAGTGCTACGTTTTGGATTTGTGCTGAAAATAGCGTTGATAAAACAAGGATGTTCTAATTACTGGTGAAAAATGCTTACAGAGTCAAGGCCTTTTCTGATCCTCACACCACCCTACCAGCGAGTAGGCTGGAGGTGCACAAAAAGTTGTGAGGGGACACAGCTGGGACAGCTGACCAAAGGGATATTCCATATCCTGTGACATCATGCTCAGTATATAAAGGTGGGGGAAGAAGAAGGAAGGGGGGAATGTTTAGAGTGATGGCATTTGTCTTCCCAAGTAATTGTTATGCATGATGGAGCCCTGCTTTCCTGGAGATGGTTGAACACCTGCCTGCCCATGGGAGGCAGTGAATGAATTTCTTGTTTTGCTTTGCTTGCATCCACGACTTTTGTTTGACCTATTAAACTGTCTTTATTTCAGCCTATGAGTTTTTCCTCAATTTTTCTCTTCCAGTTCTCTCCCACATCCCACTGTGAGGGGAGTGGCTGTGTGGGGCTTAGTTGCCAGCTAGGCTTAAACCGTGACAAAAGGCTATCGGTATGAACGAAGAACTCTTTACTTGATCAGTTGCTTAGTAATAATTAACAGTTTCATTGTTCGCTTTCCTGCTATGCAGGGTTTTGAGGCAAAGAACTCAAACCTGACAAACAAAGTGCTCTATAAACACTAATGAAGTCTTGGAACATGCCGTGAGCCAGGTAATTATTATTAGACTAATTCCACAAGTGGGTAAACTGCATCACAGGAATTAAATTACTTCTATGTCAAAGAATAATTCAATGGCAGAACTTATTCCAGTTCCACTTCTCTTACGAGACAATGCTCTGTCCCTTAGCATCATCAGTTTTTAAGGAGTTTGGCTTTTAAAAAAATCCCTCATCCAATGTATACACAATTCTTCATAAAGAACTGAAATTATTAATATTTATATCAAGGCAGACAAGTCCTTGACCTAAAAGAAGGGAGTTAGACAGTGATGTGGTTGCAGGCAGCAGAAGTGACACGGGAAAGAAAGAAGCAGGTGTTAATAGGAGAGGACGAGGAGAGAAAAGAAAAGTTAACTCCCTGATGCCCTCTGGTAAATCTCCTTTCCCACCTTTTGTATAGTGATTGAAAAATGCAGAGGTCTGATCGTTCCTCAGAAGGATAACTGCTGTTTCAGCAGATCTCTCCAGGTATTTTCTCATTATGTACCTCTTCCAAAACTGCTGAGAAATTACTATCAAGTAAACTCTAAGGAAAACAAGAGATGTGGATCCTAGTATTTATTTGTCTGTACTGAAAGAATAGCATAGTAACAGTAATGGTATAGAAAGTACAGGAATAATATAGAAATAGTAAGAGAAGTACAGGAATAACATAGGAAGAACCTAGGCAGTTGCAGTGGACAGTCTTCTTGTAGCAGTGCACTGAGGTCAAAGGCTAAAACTGCCCCTCTGGCATATGCAAAACTTAGTCTCACTGAGCTATTGATCTATTAGACACCTTTTTTGACAATGTACTCAGGATCGGTGGGAAACAGTGGCATAAAGCACACGCTGAATTTCATGGGGATATGTGGGAAGTGAATGTACAAGAAGTGTATAAGGTATTATTCTCTCCGATTATTGTACATATTGAACAATGATTTGCTTCTTTCCCCAAATCAACAGAAGCCAGATCCAAGCATGTGAGATGCACAGTAATTCAAATTCAGATCCATGCCTTTTGTGTGAAGGCCACAATATTCGCTGACAGGTTGGGAAACAAACCAGGAGATCTCAGAAGCTAAATGCCTAAGTCTCGGCAATTTGATCCCAAGCTTTTCAGCTGAGACCATGACAAGCTGATAGCCTCTAGGGGTACTGCTCACAGGAGAACCTGTGAGGCATACTAACGAGTGGGTTAGACCTACATCACGTAGCTTTTTATTACTTTTTTACCTTGCTTGTGATCCATCAATGCAGCTTTGATCCTTTGGAGCACAACAACTAACAAAAAACAAGGCTAGGAGAAGAGATACACATATAAAGAGTTAGGGATTATAGGGGTCTGGCTGTGATGGACAGACTCACTGTCTAAAAGATGCCACTGCGCATAATACATTTTTTTTTTTTTTTTTAAAGACAAGGTTTCCCAATACCCTGCAGTGTTTCACACAGACAGATGCACACAGATACTCCAAAGAATGACTATAAAGAGTAAAGGAACAAACAAACAGAGACTTGGCAATTTGAAAGGGAAAATTTCCTGATGAAATACCCATGAAAGAGAGAGACCCCAGTCAAACTTTCTTGTCTCAGACTTAGTTAGAAAGGACCTTGTGAAGGCTGACTCTAACCTTTGTGTGCATCACTTTAGTATGGTAGCGGTGAGCACTACAGGAAAAGAATCAATACAGTTATGTGGATGAACTCAAGGAGACTGCTCTCTCGACTGCTTTTGTACTGCTGAATGGAAGAATTAATGCTAGGATTTTTTTTTTTTCAATAGTTGACTCTAAATTATTGTTACCCCTGTTTAAAAATAACCCTAGAGGCAATTCAAAGTAGAGTGGGGGGCTATTTAGGATTATTTTAGGATGTTGGGTAATGGTAGGACTAGAGGGAAGGGATTAAAACTAGAGATGGGTCGATTCAGGTTAGACATTAGGAAGAAGTTCTTCACCATGATGGTGGTGAGACACTGGAACATGTTGCCCACAGAAGTGGTGGAAGCCCCATCCCTGGAAGTTTTTAAGGCCAGGCTGGATGGAGCTCTGAGCAACCTGATCTAGTAAGAGGTGTCCCTACCCAGGGCAGGGGGGTTGGAAATAGATGATGTTTAAGGTCCCTTCCAACCTTGACAATTCTATGATTCTATGATTTATGAACAGTGAAGCTGAAACATTGAAATAACAGGAAAATGAAAATTTCAGGGTTCATGAGATACATGAGATACTCCACTCTTTTAGCAAATAGATTTCTCATAACCTTGACTTTAAATGCTGAGGTACATAATGTGTGATTATGTATTTAAATCCCTATTTGACCTCCTAAGTGAACACCACTTTAAGAAAAGACATTATTAATGGGATTGAAAACATAGAGTGAAACAATTTTCCATTAAAAAATGCAGTCTTACTCATGCTAGAAAGTTTGGTCAAATAAGGCAATTTCACAACAAAATTGGATGTGGAAATGTTAAAACAAATTAACATTCTTTTTTTTAGTAATATTTGCAAGAATATAATCCTTATGGTTTGGGATTATTATTTCATATTCATACATGTATGCATTTTTATTGTGATGCATTTTTAAAACATTTAGACTTTATTTCTTCATGTATTATAATATTTATAGTTTACTGGTGTACATGGGTTTTATATGTATATTATTTTATTGGATGTAAGGTGCAAAACTTTATAATTTAAAATATTCACACTTTCAGTGGCAACACACCAATCAAAACATAATGGTTCAAGCTTGATAGTTCAGAAAATGCTACTTATCTTTCTATGCTTCTTTTTCTTTATTGTCCACCAGTGCCTTTCTTTTTCTCTCTGCTTTCCCATGATACGTTCATTTTTAGCTTTATTTCCAAGACTATGTTTGAATTGGCTCAACTCTTAAAGGCTCTTTGCCGCAAGTTCTGCTCCCCTCTGTTGCTGCTTCACCTCCAAGTACCTTCATTCCTGATGAAGCCTGGCAGCTTGCAAGTAGGTCTCTGTTCTGCCTGCACACTCTTGTACCCTTTGTTTGGCCCTATCCTTGCATTCTTTAGCCCTGTCCCTAGAAATGATTATTAGTGCTTTCATGACTCATCCCTGCTTCTCTTACAGAATTAGTCCCTTTTTTTTTCCTCCCCCCCACCCAGACAACTTTGTTACATCAGATTTCTCCTATTTTCCTTTTTTTTTTTTTTTTTTTTTTTTTTTTTTGTTTCACCCAAGTTTGTAACGCTGTTTATTGTTACTTTTATTGGAGGATATTCACTCACCACTATACTGATAGAAATTTCTCTCCCCCACTTTTAGGAATAGTTTTTGGTTTTACTGACTGGTAGACACTACCGTTCAGAAGGACCTCTTCATTGTTGTCAGTAGCCAGTTTATGAAACTCTTACCCAGAAATGGATAAAAGAACTAGCCCACCTACTCAACATGCTTATTGTCATGCCAAATAGATCTTGTTGAGTAAATCATCAAAGATTTATGGGTTTCATGCACAATTCCCACGAAATTATGGATTCTTTTATGGTTCTCTGTGATATCAAGTGGAGCTTTATGGTGTACTTGGTTCATTGCAACCACTTTCAAGATACTTCTTACTTTATTCTGTTTTTACCTGGCATGCCAGCTTTTACATATATCCAGATCTACAAGAAGTTACAAGAAATATCAACTTATTGGGTCATTCCTTGCTGCATTTTCATCTTGTTGTTAGTTCCTTGGAAGTCTTGGAACAGAGTAGTGAAAGATTTGTATCTTAGTTCAGCTTTCCTCTGGTAATCATCTTTATTACATGTAGAAAGTGGCCTTAAATTTTTGTTAGCCTGGATATTTTACAGGCAAACTTTGGAAATGACATGTCTTTCTAATTTTATCATTCACAGAAAATTTCTAAATTAATTGGGATTTTTGTGAATTTATATTTTGAAGGAAATTATCTATTTTATTAAAAAATATTTAAAATTTGAAGTTAATTTGAAATTTTTACTTATTATTTGTTTATCACACTGAAAGCAATAGTGGGATAAATACGGGATGAAAAACCATTAAGCATACTCTTGGTATGACATAAGTATAATAGATTTTATGACTCGGACCTCTGCGTCAGGAAAAGTGGGTGTTCAAAAATTACTTGAGGAAATTAGATGTCTAACTCCTTTGGAGTCTACAGATGCTTTAAAAGTTTCCTTAAATAAATAAAACTCTATTAAAATTACAATATAAGTCCCCTTGACTTTCTGCAAAACTATCCCCATGGACTTCTGCTTACATTTTAAGTCTCTGTTAGCATGACTATATAAAGGGTTAAACAAAGAATACAAAATTCTGCCTGTTTTGCTATATGTTGGGTTATTCTTTAGAAGAATACTGAACTAATGTCCTTGCTGTTGTAAAATATTAACCAAAAATATATAATACTATTTGACACGTGAGAGTGAAAATTTAAATGAAAGCAGAGCTCACATATTGCTTTTACATTCTATCTGCCAGTCAAGCTGAGACTTTATGAAGAACGGCAAAGCAATTTTCAATCATGTATGGTATATCGTGTAGGTCAAATTCTTTTATGTAAATCTCTTTCACTTGGGTGTTTAAATTTCAATAAAAATGTAATGATAAAAAGTGTGGCTTTTATTTCTCCTTCTTTCTCTAATTCATTCTGAGTTTTGGAGAACAAGTGTTTTATTGAGCATGACACCTAAAAGGGGCATTGTTTTTAAAAGGTGTTAAAACAAGAGTCACATATGTTTTGGATAATGGAAGTATTACAGGAGGCTTCCCCATGCAACCTTTCTTTCCTGTAAGCTGAGGCTCATGGAGCTGTTTTTGTAGGTTAGTTTGAGTTCATCTGAATTCTTCAGATCATGAGATGAGGGTGGCACGCCCAATGGCTAACAGCAGCATGGTCTGTTTCAGCATTTCCTATTGTTCTGTTGGTTTTTATTGCTGTTTTCATACAAGTTCCCTATGTTAGAAATATGCTGAACTTTCTTACTGCTGAATTGTGCGTAAAATTAAACTGTAACCTGTCTCTCCCAGCCCGATAGCAAAAATAAAAAAAAAAGCACTGGTTTCAGAGCGTAGCCAATAAAAGATGCTTTCCTGAGTCAGAATTCAGCTTGCATGTCAGGATTTCACTTTGTAGTGAACAACCTAAGTAAATGGATACTAAGCTGATCTCCCTTCAGTATGTAGATGAATGCATGGCCTCTGAAACACTCAGCCTTTTTGCCCGCCTCATTATTTCCTTTTGAAGTGAAGAAGAAAGATGACATGCACCTCTGACAGCTAGGGTATTTCTTAGCAGGGAGATTTACTTTCATGTGTGATGTGGGTTAGATTCTGAACATTGGATAATATGACACATATTATGCTATTGTACAAGTTATGAATAATAAACATTATGGAAATACACACAGGGAATACCATGTACTTTGGGGCAAATTCTGAATTCAGGAACATAACTGCAGCTCAGAGGAGAATTTAAACACCAATCATACGAAATGCATTTGGCTGTATCTTCAGCTGTATCACCATAGTTCCTCACAAATAAAAAAAGAGAAGCTGGTTTGTATCAGTTGAGAGTAAATGTTGTATTTTTTGGTTTTTTTGTTTTTTTTTTTTTTTTTTTCCAAATAAATGTGATTGCTCCAGGAATTTTTGCAACAAGTTTGTGCCTATATTTGTACCACAGAGCTAAAGAAAGTATGGCTGAAGTGAGTATAGCTGGACAGGAATTAATGGAATGAATTACTTGGAGATTTAAATTATTTCCTGTCCTTAAGGAAAAGTGAAAAAAGGGAGCCAAAATATGAAGGCAAACTGAAACCAAAGAAATATTTAGTGGGATTAAGTCAACCTTTTTCAGAATGTCTTCAGATTTCAACAACACAAGGAATTTTCTGATAATGAAAAAAAAAAAAAAAATTTAAGCAGCAACTTAGAATATTTAATTTTTTCCAAACAATTTGAGGCAACATACTGAAATCTACTCTTGTATTGTTTTATCTTGGAAAAATTAACATTTTCAATTAAAATTTATTTATTTTGTACAGGTTCCCAAGCACTGGCAGTAAGAGTGACTAGTGGCTATGTACAAGGAAAGGAAAGAAGTAATTTTCAGTTCATTTAATGTTTCAAAAACTGTAGAAAAGTCTGGTCAGATTAAAATTCACACTGAAAAAAGAACGAGTTAGAGCTTCTTTTTGTGTGTGTGTCTCCTAACCCTCCCCCATCTTTGAGACAATGTAAGACAGCTTGGTTTTAAAGTAATTTTTCCACATGTGATGCTATTTATTTCCTGGCACAAGATATTGTCATACACTATTGTTGTCAGTGATACCACTATATTGGATAACACTGGTGACATTAATCTGTCTTGCCTCTTGCTAGAAGCTTATGAGAGTTTTTTGCCTTGGTCAAGAAAAAAGCCTAACAACAAACAGTTCAATGACTGTTTTGAATTCTGAAGTATAAGGAAATCTGTTCCCTTGTGTTATTTAGAAGCTTATCAGGGATTATACAAAGACACTTGCATATGTATTATATATAGTATTATAGTTTTATATTTTTTTCATTTGCCAACATATTCTCTCATGACAAATTCTCTTGATTATTCTTCCAGTATGCCATCTGATAGAGATCAATTCCCTACAATTTCTCCAATAGCCTGGAAACTGCTGTTGGAACAATTTGTTAATTTCTGGTTTCTCCTAATTAGTCTTACCAATAATTCAGTCTCATACAGAGTTATTTCCTCTTTTATCAACTCCAACAGCATTTCTTCTGCTTCCTAAAGTGTTAGGTACATATTGGTAACACCCTAGAGAGAGCTGGAAGTTGTCAGAGAACATAAACAGTAGTCTTCTTGCTAATGAGAAGATGAAGACTTGCATAAATGTGTTCTTTTCTTTTTAACGTACAAACCCAGCTTTGATTCATCCCCACACTTTCCCTATGTTTTTAAATAATAACAAACATACTATAAAATCAGAATCTGTCAATGCTGCAGAAAGCATACAGTCTCCGATACTTCCTCCCTGGGACTGAAGAGAAAGGATAGCACCTTGTCATTGTCATCCAAAAATGGCATAACTTCCAAGATCCCAGTTTTACAAATTTTCACCCATCTGTTTATCTTTATGCTCTGAGAACAACTGCAGTGGTTTCACTGGAGTTGCCTGCTGAGTCTTAGGGTTAACATGCGTGCAATTTTATGTGGGACTGCAGACTAATGAGGCAACAATCTTCCTGTCAGTGCGGGACTACATTATCTACTCTGAATGAGCTCAGGAATTGGCATGGGATTTGTGGTGGGAATACTATAAAGCCCAGACACATACACTGTGCAAAACATAGAGAAAGCATGTCTAGATCATTGTTTTAGCCTTGCAAAATTAGTGTGTTCATATGGAATCTCAAAAACACTGACAAATCCCTCTATGTTTAAAATACATCATTTCATCTGGTATTAACACGGAAAGGTGACGAGATATATGTATCCTTCTACACACTTGGCTTACATTTGTGAAATAAGTATTTTTTAGTAACATGACATTGTGGGAACCTGCTGTGATAGAGAACCATATGTCCTGGAATTCTGCAAAATCCTCAGTTTTTGTTAAAGTCAAGGCATATGTAAAACAAAACTTGGTGAGCTGTGTATATGTGTGTTCAGAAGGCAGACGACAGAATACTTATGCTGAAACTGATCACCCTTGTCTTAGGTGCAGAGTATTAATATTAACCAAAATTTAAAAGGAATTTAATTTCTTCCTTGCCTGCCTGCCTTCTGGTTTGCTTGGTTTGTTGTGTTGTTTTTGTTTTTTTTTTTTTTTTATTTTTTTCCCCTCAAATTTTAAAATGTCAGTATCTAAAATACCCATCAAGTACAGTAAAAAATATTAAGTAACAGAATACATCTCTGTAATGTCGGCTGAACTGCGTTGAAATATTACTTTGTGGTTTATTCTTCCCTTGTAACTGCAATTAGTGGTAATGAGAGTGAGGCAGAAGTATTAAGAGGAAAAACCTGCCCTGGTGATGGAGACCTTTTTCAAAGCTTCTACATACGTATCAGTGACTTCAAGTATATTCAGAAAATGCACTAATAGAACACCAAAGAGAGCCACTTATAGATAAGAGAAACACATTATTGGTATTGATAAGTGACAGAAATGATGGAAATAAAATGGTCCCCTTTCGCGCATATTAAAAATAGATATTTTGTTTTTAATTTTCTTTTAAAATTTGTATTGATGTCAGTATCTCATAATGAAGTGAAGTGCAGAAGTGGAACTTGGTAATTTTGTTTGTTTGTTTGTTTGTTTTCATTGTTTCAAAGTAGTATTGATTTTCATTAAATCTTAGTGATAATTATTGAAAGACAGTAAATAGCCTCATGGTCTGCAATCTCAACACAGTTTACATGGCAAACAAGTTCAGATGTAGTCCCCCACAGCAAACATTAGCTACCTTCATATCAACATCTTTGTGAATATAAATAAACCAGAAGATTTTCTGTAGTATCTCTGATGTCGAATGAATAGGAGAGAATGTCACTACCAAAGGAACACACAGAACTTGGAATTTAAACATAAGCAATAAGACGAAGCACTAGAAGTACTTGGTTTCCTATGGATCTGTCTCTAAATGCCTCTCTTTTTCATATGATTATTCTACCACAATGTCTTCACTTTTCCAGCCTGTAAAGTACAGTCAGCTCCTTTCCATTTTTTCCAGGGACTGACAGTCCAATACACAACCCTACTGTTGTTAAGTCAAAGATGACTGGATAGCTTCATGCATTTTCTGATGGACTACTCAGCAGGCCAAACATATACAAACATACAACATATACAAACATAAACATATAACTGCAGACCTTAAACTATGGTCTTGTCTTTGATGAGAGCACTTAATTGGTCTTCTCCCTACCCAAGTACTGGTACCGTAAGAACATATATGCAGCCTATACATGAAATAGAGGAGGCAGAACTCACTCTCCTTAATTTGTCTGAAATAAATCAACTGTCTGGGGAAAAAAAACCCACACAGACAGACAGGAATTACAATCCAGTTGGTACTGATTTTATGAAATTACTCAAGTTTCTATAACAGTGATAAAAAAAGTAACCAGGGTATTCTAAACTGTGGTGGGTTTTGTTTGGTTAGTTGGTTGATCTTGGGTTGTTTTGGTTTGGGAGTTTGTGGGGGTTTTTCACTTTAAGAATTGCAGTCCCCAACTTGAGATTTTAAGCAGCAAATCTGGGGAGTCATTGCCATGGACTGTATTACGTTTAGCTACCTAAGCCTGCTAATCACTTTGCTTTGGGAACTTCAGGGTCGTATGGGACCAGGGTCGCTTTCTTGAAAGAGATGGGTTTCCATGTAACTAGCTGAGAATGAGCTACTTTTTCCAAAGTATTTATCATCACTATTGTACCTTATTTCCAGGTGTATTTATTAATTAAAAAAAAAAAAAAATAAATCCACCAAACACAAGCAAAAAACCTAAAGTCTGTAAACTCAGTTGAAACACAATGTTTTGTATAGATTTAATGAAAAAAAAAAATTAAAAAAAAAAAAAAAAACAAGTGTACAAAAGTCACTAATTCCTTGAACAGCATTTAGCAAACATATTTCATATTATACACTCAGTAAAATAAACACCTTCATTCAGCTAAAGATTTTTAAAAGGGACTTAATGTGTTCAAAATACTCAATAAAGATGCAACACAACTTACAGAATGAAAGGCAGAGGTGATCCTTCCCCTCTACTCAACACTGGTGAGGCCACATCTGAAGTGCTGTGTCCAGTTCTGGGGTCCCTAGTACAAGAGAGACATGGGCATACTGGAGAGAGTCCAGTGAATGGCCACAAAGTTGATTAAAGGACTGGAGCACCTCTCCTGTGTGGAAAGGCTGAGAGAGCTGTGACTGTTCAGCCTGGAGAAGAGAAGGCTCAGGGGGATTTTATCAATGTAATGTATAGGAATTCCTGAACAGAAAGTGCAAAGAAGGTGAAGCCGGGATCTTTTCAATGTCTCCCAGTGACAGGACCAGAGGCAATGGGCACAGATTGGAACAGCAGGAAGCACTTTCTTACAGTCACCAAGTACTGGCACAGATTGCACAGAGAAACAGCTCTCCCACCTTGGATGGCTCTCCCATCTAGATATGGCTCTGGGAAACTGGGTCTAGTCCCTGCTTGAGCAGGGACGTTGGACCAGTTGACATCCAGAGGTCCCTCCCAACCTCAGCCAGCCTATGAGTCTGTGATTCTGTGAAACGACAATGTAGTCTTCCTTCTGAACTATTTATATGCTCATTCTTTTTAGTTAATGTAGTACAGTACCCATGCTTAGGGACTGGCCTTTATGTAGCCTCGTGTAAAAGAGTATCTTCTTGATTAGCTTTGAAAAATATTTCTGAAAAGTAACAAATATTCTCCCCTCATTCCCCTTTGGCTCTGAAAGAGACTTGATTTGCAAAAGTTTTAGATCAGTTTCCAGGTTTTCTCAATTACATGGCCTTCATAGTTTATCTGCACTTCTGGCCTCTCTAAATTTCATATTTTAGCCACTCTCTGAATATTGTGGATTGCAGTAATGACCTGTTAAGGACTCTGCAATAATGATTGATTCTTATGTGGCTGTAGGTGTATACTTTTCTTTGGTGCTATTCATATTTTACATAAAAGATTATTTTTTCTTCATTCTCTTTGACTCAGTAAGACAGTATTTTGTCTCATAGCTGTTGTAGATTTTTTTCTCCAGAACCTCCAGTTTAACTGGTTTTTAATTAATGGTTAATTATTCTGTAATTAATCTGATTTGTGTTCACATATTTAATAGCCAGAAGTATTCCAACAACTTTAGGTGAGATCTTTGTATGTGAATTTGAAAGAGAGATATTAAAACAACTGACATAGAGTAATGGTGAACTCAGCATCATTTGGAAAAATATTCTTTTTAAAGACGCAAGATTTCCTCCAGTCTGATTCTCCTGGAGCTGTTAAACAGCCTCTGTAAGCAATAATTTAAACATGATGATTTACTTTTTGCTTGTGTGAATTTTTTGGGCCCCTGTGTTCATCTCCTCTCTTCATGCCAGCACTAACGCAAACAGATTCACAGGATGTGCAGATCTGTACTGGGATAACGATCAGATCTCATGCCGCAGCATTTCAGCCACCCAAATTCAGCAATGTTTTTCCTAAAGCACAACTAGATGGATACGTCCTGGTTCTGTTTTGATTATCTACCCCTTCCTGGACCCCTGCAAGCTCTTCCTTATGAAATAATAGAAATGAGACAATGACTGGGGCAGATTTGGATGTTATGGAAAACACTTTTTCTAAATGCTTTGGTGGTAATTGTTACTCAAAGCTCAGAGCCTGTCAGACTGCAAGATTTGAGGTTAAGAAGGGAAATGTCCTCCCTGGCAGATTGCTACGAGAATGGGGATAGTGCTTTTTTCAGTTCAGTATAATTTTTTCCTGGTGAGAATATTTAGTCACATCCCTCCCAGGAAATTATGAACTGGAGGGAGACTTCTCCACAATTGGCAACCAGTTTGATGCCTTCTGTGATCTGCCTGAAAATATATGTAAATTGCCTGACAATGCTCTAGATTAGATGAGTTAGATTAGACTTTGAGGTAAATAAAAGGACACCTTGTCAAAATCTGTGTAGAAGACACTACCTTACACTGTGTGATACATTTCAGATAAAGGATAAGTGTTTCCTTCATTCCTTCTCCCCTTCCTTTCTTCAGTATTTAACAATAATCTGAAGAAAGCTTTAGAGTAACAAGGAAATTTCTATTTAGAGATTGCCACCTCATTCAAAGGAGATGCAACTTTCAAAGTCGGAAACTTTAGTTAGTTGGGTTTCCCTGGCAATCCTTTCTTTTTGAAAAATACCCCAAAATTTGCCAGAAGGAATATTTCTAGATAAATCAATATGAACTTAACATCCTGAGATAAAAAAAGTAATAAACCCTCCACACAATAAACTTAATAAGAAGTAAAGCTTCAACTACAACTTCTAGACTATTTATGAAAGTACAAAAGAAATTAATGGCTTAACAAAGAAGAAGAGGTAAAGTTTCTAAATAAGACCTGGTGTCAGAAATACTGAAATCCTAGTGGTTGGGAAGGAAAAGTAAAAAAAAGATATGCTTGACAGAACTGATTCCAATAAAAAAATTATATGCATCTTCTGACAGGACATAGAGAAGCTGTGGTCATAGATATGTACTCAACTAAGAGGTGAGCCAAGTCCATGGGAATAAACAGTTCTTCCACTCAGTACCAACTTTACCTTATTCTCTTTGAACAAATATTCATAGTTATAGATGGGCATCTTACTGTTCCCTCTACTCCCTCAGTCACTTAGTATATAAGGATGTTAACCTCATGAAGTTCAACCAGGCCAAGTGCAAGGTCAAATCCAGGCACAAATACAGATTGGGTAGAGAAAGGCTTGAAAGCAACGCTGAGGAGAAGGACTTGGGGGTGTTGGTGGATGAAAAGCTCAGCATGAGCCAACAATGCGCGCTTGCAGCCCAGAAAGCCAACCACATCCTGGGCTGCATCAAAAGAAGCATGGCCAGCAGGTCGAGGGAGGTGATTCTACCCCTCTTCTCCGCTCTGGTGAGACCCCACCTGGAGTACTGTGTCCAGCTCTGGAGTCCTGAGCACAAGAAGGACATGGATCTATTGGAATGGATCCAGTGGAGGTCCACAGAGATGCTCAGAGGGCTGGAGCACCTACGCTATGAGGACAGGCTGAGAGGGCTGGGGTTGTTCATCCTGGAGAAGAAAAGTCTCCAGGGGGACCTTATGGCACCCTTCCAGTACCTAAAGGGGGCCTACAGGAAAGATGGGGAAGGACTCTTTATCAGGGAGTGGAGCAATAGGACAAGGGGTAATGGTTTTAAACTGAAGTAGGGGATATTTAGGTTAGATATTAGGAAGAAATTCTTTACTGTGAGGGTGGTGAGGCACTGGAACAGATTGTCCGGAGAAGCTGTTGATGCTCCATTTGTGGAAATCTTCAAGGCCAGGCTGGATGGGGCTTTGAGCAACCTGATCTAGTGGGAGGTGTCCCTGCCCGTGGCAGGGGGGTTGGAACTAGATGACCTTTAAGGGCCCTTCTAACCCAAGCCATTCTATGATTCTATGATGTTTAGATACAAATTAGTTTGGATTTTCCATAAGAATGAAGATAGATAGTTCTCACAGAAACAGACTCGAAAAGCCAACAAAAAATTCCAGATCTGAATTGATCTTTTCAGCTGCACAGACAGCTTGCTGCAAACCAAAGCAAAACCCTGAACACCACCACTTCTACCAATAAACAAGTGAGCCTGAAGTCATGAAAAGCTTGCATCCTTAACATGGGAGCAGGTGTGATATCTTATTCCATAAGTGGCCTTGTTGGTCTGAAGTAGGAGAGAAGCCAACGTGTAAGAATAGCATAACTGGCCCTTAGGAATACATCTCTCTATCCAAATGCAAATTCTATGGAAGTTATAAATTGAAGTCAGTGGGGTTACAGTGGTTACAATTGAGGGATGAAATTAGATATTAAATCAGTATTTCTATTTTTTAGGACAATCATGAAAGTGTTCTGCTGCAGTAGAGGTAGTTTTGCTGTAGCTCGTTATTTAACAACATTTAAAAATTTAGTGCATATATTTTTATTGGCTAAGCTTAACATACTGAAATATTGTTTCTCTGTTTATTATGAAAGTTGATTTAATATAGTGCATTTGCTTTAACACTACATTTTCAATAAACTTCAGTTCAATGCTGAGAATACTGAATGGATTGAAGGAATTAGCATATCTATTTGAAATAGTATTATGGAGAAGGAAAACCCCAAGAGATTTGATTTTCAGTAAAACTTCTGGTAAAATTAGAATTTGTATAAACTGATCCCTGGCTTTTTGAAAATAAGAGAAACCAATTTAAAAATATGAAATAGGAGTTTAAACTGGGGGATGGGGAGTGAAATAGCAAGAAAGTACTAGTCATTATAATATATGTTATCAACAGACTCCATTAAATAGAATTCCAGTATCTAAAATTAAATAAACCATATACAGTGGTTTATTTATTATTACATATACAAAAAGAATCATTAGTTTATTCCGGGCTGATCAGTGTACACAAGTCAGAGACGTATACTTTGGATCTCTTATTCTTGTTGCTGACTGCACGTTTTATTTGCTTGTATTAATGTAACTGCTATCTGGGGCCCAGTGTTTTCAAATGAACTTTAGTACTCCTCCTCCATTAGACTGCCTTCGGGGAGGAAAAAAATTTTGTAACATGAATTTTTCTGTGATAATGAAAAAAACCCAAACCCATACCTATTACCAATTAGAATGCCATGTTGCGAGAGACTTATAGGAGTTCTATAGCTGTAGAAAACTGATCCTGCCTATGGACTTGTCAATCCTTGATCATAATAACTTCTGAGGCAGCTGCGATTCTAAGCAAACACACAAAATAAAGTAAACACAAATATAATTTGTATAAACACAATAATAATTCTGTTACTTCTCTGCATGACAAAATACTAATTGCATATGTCTTGGATTTAACTTTGAGTCCAGGTATGGGAGGAAATATTGGATTACACAATATACTTATATATATATATTTATTTATTTTTAAGTACGGCAAAGTAAGTGTACAACATAGAGATTTGAATCTGAACTGAAGTAGCCAGGATTGTTCCAGTTCATATTGTACCTGCTGCCTAGCATTACAAATAAATGTATAAACTGATTAAAACAGGTACTATGCAAAGAGAGACTCTTTCAGTTCAGCGCTGGACTTTCATTAAATGAGAAAAAAATTCTACTTTCAAAGGATGCAAGCAGCAGCATTATGGAAGTCAAAGAACGTGTTTTTGATGATTTAAACAGATTTGCATGATCCGTTAGACACTTAATTACATATTTCTTATAGATACAAATCATACATACTACTTCAAGAGAAGGCAGTTTAAACTTATACTATTACTCTAAGCTTCTCCTACTACAGCTAGGTGCCAACCATGCCATCAGTCCTTCAAAATGGTAATAGTAGTTTGTATTTGAATATCTTGTACCTTTCATTAAAAAAATAAATAAATAATTGTTACCATGTATGATTTGTACTACATTTATGCCTCAAAGCTAAACCATATTTTTGCACCTTCCTAAACTTAGAGGAAGTGGAAAATATTTTCTGTCATTAAAAATATAAGTGTGACATTTTGTAGTTTTTGACAAAGAGCCAAAAAGCTTCAGAAAAGGTCTGGCTTAGTTTATCTACCTAAAGAATTCATTGGAAATAAGGTTTTCAATTCAGCTGAAGTAAGGTTAACTCTTCTGATTTTTATACATTTTTTCTGAAATTTCTTTCATTTCCCATAGTCCTAAATTCTGACATCTTTTGAGTGCACGAATTTCCTTTTGTCACCATATGATTCATTTAAGCATCTTTATGCAAGAGATTTGAGAGTCAGAAAAGAAAGAAAAATAAATGTATTTTTGTTTGTTTCTTTTCAAGCTCACCTGAGATGGATCCATCTGGTCTAATTAATGATTTTCAGAGGTGGTTACCAAAATTTAGGCTGTTTAAACAATTCTCTCTTTATTGTCAATAGAGGCAGTGATTAATCTCATTGAAAAATAAGGGAGGTGAATCATCTTTATGTAACTTCTTTTTCCTACAAATTAGGTCCAGAGTAATTAGCTCAAAATTCGAGGTCAAAATATTAGATACCTATAATTAAGTAACATATAACCCTCTTGGTCTGGGATGGGCTAACTCTAGATTTTGAATATCTGAAGTTAGCCATGTTAATGGTTGGATTATGCAAGATCAGGAGATGATCACATCCTGTATAACGTGAGTTATATGTTTTCCTTTAAATAGTACTTCTTCAATATTAAGTCTTTCATTTTCTTATTATGAGAGACCGGAACCTCAAAATAATTGTCTCAAAGCTTGCTTAAGCTTCTGCAAATCACTGACAGGCTTGCAGGCCAATAAGAAGCTTGCTTGTGTCTATTTAGCACCTTCTGCAGACTATTCTTCTGCGTATCAGTCACCACCCAAGATTTCCATCAGCTGAAAAGGGTGTGTTGCCATCATCTGAAAAGGGTGTAGCCCTTGGGTTATTAAAGTGGCCAGACCCTGCCTACCCTGGGGGTGTGCTTGGACTTGTCCTGTTGACTGCAAGCTTGCTCAGCCACAATGATTGTGCTGAGCCAAGCACTGCCTAAGCAGTAGGGGGCAGGAAAAGCTTATACGGTGACCATGTCCAATGATAATCAGCTGGGCAAAGGCCACCGGCCTACTGATTAGTCAAGCTATGGGCTGACCTGGACTATAACTGGTGTGATGACCCATCATAATTTGGGAATTGGGGCTGAGACTCTCATCACCATCAACCATAGGTTAATGGGATGCTGCTGAAATTCCAGAGTACTGCCAAGACAATGTTGGTCCTGTGGTGGTGACTATACTCTTGCTGTGCTCTGTAACACTGCTTCTCCTTTCTGCCTTTACTCTCTTGTTTGTCTCGGTGACTATTGCTGAGGAATAACAATAAACCTGCAGTGAGCAGCATCTGACCTTGCTTGTGTCTTAATCCCGTGTTTGGAAATCATTGTGAACCTCTCTAGGGCTCAATGTAGTCAGACCGGGATGTAACACCTATGCAGTAGCTTAGATCCATCAAAGATAAAATGCATGCAAGAAATTATAAGATATATGTGGGCAAAGAGCATACCAGTATGTCTAAGGTCTAAGTTCTGACCCCTCTCCAGAGAGACTATGATGTATAAAAAGCTTTTTAACATGGCCTGGCTGTCTGCATGGCAGTGCCAGAATATCTAGCCCATGAAAAATAGAATGAGATAACTGATAGGCAGTTCTTTGGCTTCACTCACTGTCTTCATGTTGGTCAGTACAGATAAGTGACCATAACAACTGCAAACAAGCTACTCTTTACTCATGATAAAAGATGTCAACCAACAGTACTGATCCTGCTGAGGTGACAACTACAAGAAAAAACCCTCAGGTTTATTTGTTTGAGATTGATTTAAAATACTTGAAAACTATTGTTTGGGGTTTTTTTTACTTATCTATTTATTTAGTGTAGGTGCTTAATTGCTGCCTTGGATCAGGGCTTGGGTGTTTAGTATGTAGGGTGAACCCATCAGGGTCAATAACTAGCTTTAAGATTAAACACAACATGAACTTGAAAATTTCTGCTGTAAACAGTGCTTCTTGTGAATGGAAATGTTATTTTGTACAGGGTGATACAAGCTAGGGAGCTGATTGTAGCCATTCCAGAACTGTAATCCTAACTTGGTTATTGGCACTGTTTTTGGCCTTGGATACCTCACAGCTCTGTGCCTCAGTTTTCCTGCTCGTAAGATTTGGAGAACAATAACCTACTTCTGAGACCTAATTAGCTGTTTGTATAGCACTGAGAAAATGTGAAGTGCTACAATGTTATTAGTGTGATTGTCTAAGAACTATTTTAAAAAGTAGCTTAGTGAAATCAAAAGTGCTTTTGTACCATGTATTTATGGGTACTTCTTCCTCTACACGACCCGAAAGGGATTAACAGCTATTCCTAGGCTAATTGGCCTCCATGGCATCTTTTCTCTTGAATCTTGAAGGGATATTCTGCCTTCAAATCCAAATCCCCAGATGCATTTTAGCAACTAATATGGTAAGTGAATCAACTGTTTTTTTTATTAGTTATTCAAGCACTCTGACGGGTTTTAGTAGAATGGCTCAAATCAAATGACAGCTGCTTTTGCATGTTTTCTCTGCAGATGTCATTTTAATAACATCAGTGTTATATACACCTCCTACAAGCTAATGCTGGACTTCTTCAGCATCAGTGTGGAAGACTAAAAATAATAATAAAAACATCCTACAAATCAGAATGCCATTCTTCAAAGTTGTAGGAGTGTGGCAATGCTTCCCTAGTTTTGTCTTGTTATCACCTAGTTTAACATGAGTTCACTTTGCAGCACTATCCAAAATGACCCAATATGCATTGGTCATATTATTTGAGCAATTATAACATCTTTATAAAGGCTTTCAACAGCAACAACATTGCAACAGAAGAAAAAAAATCTGTTTCAAGGGCAGTTAGACTCCTAACTGCCTTTAAATACTGAACCCTGGTCTCATTTTCTAGCTATTCAGCCAAAACTATCATTTCAGTATGCCAGATTATTTAGAGTTGCCAAACATCAGATGGATTGTGTTTATGCACTGGGGCCTGAAATCACCTTGTTTCTAAACCTATGAAGCTGCTATTCAGAAATAAATCTGTAAAACTTGTGATAAAGAAAATGTGAGGCATTGATTAGCTATGAACAAATCTATAGCTCTTCAAAGGCTGAAATCTTGGAGAAAGCAGCACCATACATGCAGACTACTAAAACAAGATTTAGTACTTGCTCGCAGGATACAGCAATATGAATCATGCAAAATTAATTTTAAATAAAGTATTTATGAATAGAAATAACCATAACCTTGATAATAGTAAGTGTTTCTGGACTGCTGAAAGATAGTGGGTAACTATTCACAGTTGAACATACAGACTCTGTTTACGTTTCTACTGAATTTATCAAATGATCTTTGGAGAAATGGAGATAAGTGGGTTTACTACCTCATTTTGGATTAGTGCTATAACCAACAGTAAAGATTCTATCAAGTATTTTAACCCCTGCAGTTATTTTACTCTTCGTTTCATAGTTAGCTCTTGGTTTATGTCATCCTTGCCACTAGGAACACTGTTATATATCATTCAGGACAGAGGGAATGGGGATGTCTGAAAATGTACACAGATCCATGCATTCTTTTCAAAGATTAAATAAATAAAAAAGTTACCCATAGTTGAGAAATTCTGCATGTTCTTTAGCTTGTGAATATAAGAAACCCACATACAAGTTACCTGTGCAGAAAGCAAGCATTCAATATCACTCTAGTGCCAGTGATGTCAATCATAAAATCGATGCTGTCAGTGTTAGAGTTGTCCCAAGTTAGGGTGGGGCATAGCATAAAAGTGTTTAAGATGTTAATTTGTCTTTTATTGTAATTAAACAGATTTTGTTTCCTTTTCCTAATATTAATTATAGCAAGTTTCAGGAAAGACCAGTATAGACCAGGAAAGACCAGTATAGATGGAGTTCAGAGGTTAGGCCTAAAGATCCAGTTACCGGAAGGGCAGAATACAAGCAGAACTACTTTATAGCAAGAAGCAGAGAGAACATCTGCAATACGAAAGAGAGCATCATATATTTAGATATGAATATAAGTATTAAAAATACACAGGTACACACACACATGTATAAAAGCATCTGATAGATATAACCCAGGCTATTATAACAAGGAAAGTTTCTTCTTCTTACGTATGCAGGGTTATCTACAGGAAAACATCGGATTTGGGTTTTGAAATGCTTTTAGAGGACAGTAGAGATAGGAACAAAATCATACTGCTCTTTTAAATTGATTCATGCTTTTGTGATTCTTCAATACAGGTGCATTTTGCTTCTTTACGCTTCCAACTTCATAGTATAAACAGAGATTTTGAGAATGAATGCTTCTTAACTTTCTGTTTTTCTGTATATACCTGCTCACCTTTCATTAGGCTGTATATGCACCAAGCTACTAGTTGTCTAATGAGCTGTATAAGACAGTATTAGAAAACTTACAATATATAAGACATCTGATGTAAGAGGACATTACTCAACTAGGTATGCACATGTATTTGGGTACTGTTATACTTTCATTTTCTGAGAGGGAAAAGGAAGATTGTCTAAATAATTTCAATAGCAACATGACCTTGAAAGTGTGAGATCAATGTGATAAACTCATACAGTGAACCATCAAATACAGAGAATCCCCCAACCGATATTCCCAGTCTGGTTGATCATACATTATTTTATCTTATTGCTTGGCATGTGACTCATCACAACATCCCAACATGATGCTCTGGCATCAGCTCACTGCAGTATAATATATCAAACATGTAGAAGCACAGGAGGAAACTGATATGTCTCACCCTAATGAAATACAGATTTTTGTCTATCCATTTTGTTAATTAGCAAAGTACCTCAGGTCTAATTATGAATCTGTCTTTAATATGCTTGCTTCACCCTGCACATCATGGGCATACCACTAAATAGAAGTTATGTCCTCTACTGTTGGACTGCAGAATCTTTAGCTCTGTGGTTGGGATATTTTAATTTCTGTATGAATTTTACAGAATTTTACTTAAAACAATCCTTCCCTCTCATCCTTAGTTTAGCTTTGGAAACTATATTTATCTATGTACTTTACTACTTTATCTAACGTATCTTTAAAACATCTTCTAAAGACATATTTAACCACAAGGTTGACAAGCTGGTATTTCCTGCCATCTGAACTGCCCCGCCCAACAAAGATGATGATGTTGGCTGTGGATATTGTCTACGTAGACTTTAGTAAAGCTTTTGAAACCATTTCCCACAGCATTCTCTTGGAGAACCTGGCCGCTCATGGCTTGGATGGGCGTATGCTTCGATACATAAAAAACTGACTGGAAGACCATGCCTACAGAGTGGCGGTGAATGGAGTTAAATCCAGTTGGTGGCTGGTCTTAGATGGTGTGCTGCAGGGCTCAGTATTGGGACCAGTTCTCTTTAATATCTTTATCAATGATCTGGATGAGGGGATTGAGTGCACCCTCAGTAAGTTTGCAGGCAACACCAAGTTGGGCAGGATTGTTGATCTGCTTGAGGGTAGAAAGGCTCTGCAGAGGGATATGGACAGGCCGGGTCAATGGACCAAGGCCAACTCTGTGAGATTCAACAAGGCCAAGTGCCAGGTCCTGCAATTGGGTCACAACAACCCCATGCAGTACTCCAGGCTTGAGGAAGTGTGGCTGGAAAGCTGCTTGATGGAAAAGGACCTGGGATTGTTGGTTGACAGTCATCTGAATGTGAGCCAGCAGTCTGTCTGGGTGGCCAAGGAGGCCAATAGCATCCTGGCCTGTAATAGGAATAGCGTGGCCAGCAGGAATAGGGAAGTAATTATATCTCTCTACTTGGCGCTAGTAAGGCTGCACCTTGAATACTGTGTTCAGTTTTGGGCTCCTCACTACAAGTAAGACACTGAGGTGCTGGAGTGTGTCCAGAGAAGGGCAATGAAGCTGGTGAGGGGTCTGGAGCACAAGTCTTATGAGGAGCGGCTGAGGGAGCTGGGGTTGTTTAGCCTGGAGAAAAGGAGGCTGAGGGGAGATCTTATCCCTCTCCACAGCTACCTGAAAGGAGGTTGTGGTGAGGTAGGGGTTGTTCTTTTCTCTTAAGTAACAGGCAATAGGACAAGAGGAAATGGCCTCAAGTTGCACCAGAGGGAGGTTAGGTTGGATATTAGCAAAACTTTCTGAAAGCGTTAAGCATTGGAGCAGGTTGCCTAGGGAAGTGGTCGACTCACAATCCCTGGAGGTATTCAAAATATGTGTAGATGTAGTGCTGAGGGACATGGTTTAGTGGTAGACTTGGCAGTGCTAGGTTAATGCTTGGACTTGATGATCTTAAAGGTCTTTTCCAACCAAAACAATTCTATGATTCTAAGAAACAGTCTTCATTGACAATCTCCTCAATTAAGGAAACATGAGGGAGAACTGATTTGCTGCCTGAATATTTAGAAACTATGGACCAGTGGTCAGTTCTGGGGTGGATTTGCAGCCTAGTAGCAGTGTCTGTAGGTAGTGCAGTGCTCTGATGTGTGCAGAGACAAGAAGCGTTCAGCATCAGCTGGGGTAGATGCAATTAGCCATTGGTTAGCTGTGAGTTTCCCCACTGACCAGTCCCACTGATCACTGACACATCTTGGAGTAGAATCAGATGCAAAATACTTATAAGAAGCATTGATAGATAGTTTCTTACACACCTTTAACCTTGATAGTACTGTATCAGTATGTAAGGAGAAGAAAGGTGATGAATATCAGCGCCGTGTCTGTTCTGTTTCTTTCTGGAAGGGAAACTGAGCATACAGGCAGGGAAGGAGCTGCATTGCAGCAGGATAGATAGCTGAATGCCAAAGCAAGAGCCGTTTTGGGTGTGTAGTCAAGAAAATTTCCTGTGCTGCTTCCATTTGCTCCCAAATTTCTCTTAACAGCCAGGACTGAACAGGGGCAGGGAGGAGGTCATCTTCTCTTTGGGAACTGGAAAGAGAATCCCTCTTTTTTTTATTACCCAGTGTATGAAACACATGAGGTTGTGTTGCATTTTAAAACTCCACACCAATGAGGCAGACCTGGCATGACACCTGGTAGGGAAGATTGGAGCGGGGAGACACACAGAGGAAGTGCAGTATGAAGATTTCTCTGAAAACTCACTGTAGGGAAATAACAAGCTGATTCAAAGTTTAAATGCCTCAGGAACTTTTGAATGAAAAACACTTCAAAAAGGTAAGATAATATAATAGTACTATTATGTCTGAGAACTTGAAAGCAGAGGCAACAGCAGAATTCAAATCTTATATTCGGAGTAGTAGTGGCAGGTAGCACTCCCATTGTCTCACTGAAGAATGAGACACTCATTCCCCCTTTTGTAGAAGAAGCAAAATGTGTTTATAAAACTATCTCTTGACTCCTTAAGCTTTCTTGTCTTTTTATACGTCAGTTATAAACAAAGAAAAGACAGTGTATGCTAATTTAAAAGGATTTTTTTTTTGTTACCAGAACAGTAAGATGATCAGCTATTAAATGGAGAACAAAGAAATAGTAATGCAGCATGTTAAATCTAAGAGAGATAGCTATCACAAATGCATTTCTATTTAGTACTTGAAAATATGCTCAACTTTTCTCACACTTAGCCTTAAATAGCAATTTTGGCATACTACTACATGTAGATTGTTATTGCCTAGAAAATTATAATCTATGTATTCATACATGTATGATAACAGCTATTAGATGAAATTAATAGGAAGTCAGTTGCTACTGCCCATAGGACTTCTATTGTTATTTTCAAGGAAGAAGCTGAAAATTTAGTTTCCTGAATTGATGCCATATCAATTAATTCTGTTTTAGTTCAAGAGAAAGTATTTTCATATGTAAGTGGCCCCCTCTCATTTTAAGAGTTGTCTTTCAAAGCTAATGAATGCATAAATAGCAGAAGTGGAGTTAGAAAAAGGGAGGATCGCATGCATATGCTTCTAGATTCTGTACTTTCACTGAAAATAATCTTTGAATTGGAGTGGTCAGCTGTAATACAAGTTTTGTAAGAGACTATTGCAGTTCATACTCACCTTTAACTAGACAACGGGTACCTTATCTGTTGATTTCTAAATTGACTTTTGATAGAATGGTGAATTCTTTGGTAGATTCTTTGTCCTTGTGTCCTCTTTCTTCAGGACTGAAATTTATAAGAGGGTAAATCTGGCTTGGACGAGAGGCAGAGCTAAGTGATGTCAGTGAGATGTTAGAAGTCAAGACAGAATCCATTGTTGGACAGTGGAGTGGGAAGTGAGTTCCTGAACTGAGCAGTGTAATCCTTGTGCACTCTAAGCAAATACATCATATAGTCCTTCCTTACATATTTGATAAATTCTGGTTTATAAGTGAGGTATTTTTCCCTTGCCATTATATCTCCTCTTTATACCTTCTATCCCACTGGATGACTGCCTTTTAATTTTACTGCCTAGAATTTAGAAAGTCTTTCCTAATACATTAACAGTTTATATTTCAGCCAAAGCAGAGGTCTAATGCAGCCATAAAAGCCGATCTACATTAAGTAGGATTTAATAAATATTCAGTTGTTTTAAACTTAGACATAAGCACAGTAAATAATAATAATAGCTGTGAAAACATTTTTGCTCCCTGTGGCCCTTTAAAAATTGTAATGCTTCAGGGAAAATGCTTCAAGCCTTAAGCTAACTGTGCCTGAGCAAATTCTGCAAGGGCCCAGTCGTGGTCTGTTAGGATTGTCACCAACTTGTTATGAGAGCTTGCAATGTGAACTGGAGCTTGGTACCTGGTGTCTCTTGTTAGGATGTACAGTTTTGAAAGCATGGGTTATCAAACTGTTTGAAATACGGACATGTCTTGAAAGCAAAGGCCCTAGAACTGTACACAACTTGCCGATGGTCAATTACCGGTCACTGAAAACATACAAACTTTAAGAAAAGGAGAAGCCACTGAGCGGGGAAGAAAGAGCCAGGCTTGTAGGACAGGGCATCTGCTGCAGCACAAGGGAACCTCCCTGAGCGTCCCTTAGCTCCTGTGTCAGTACTGGAGGCCCAAGACTCTGAGGTGTCAAGAAACTCAAATATTTTACAAATGGGGAAGATTCCAAACATATTGCCCACCTCAGTATCTCACATGGAAGAGCTCTGGAGCTTGCTCCCTGTGCTGAGGCGATGGGGACTGCTGAGGGTATGGCACCAGTGCTGAGGTACGCTGTGCTCACAGCAGGTGTAGCATATGGCTGCTAAGGACAGACTGATTTGAATGTGTAGTGATAACAACAGAAAATTAGTAGGAACTAACCATTATCATGAAGCGTGTTAATGAAAGTCAATCTAGCTAAGTTTTCCTTTGGAGTTTAAACTGACCAGACTTATCAGTCCTATAAACATCAACAGTGATCTTTAGGTGCCTGATACATCCTTATACATATATTCAGTTGCTCTGATATAAACTTGCTTACTAAAATTATTCTATTCGGTAGTTTTAGCCCTACATGCTGTATTTATGAAACAGACGTCTGAAAGATTTTACTTCATAGCTGACCTCAGTCATCATATTGTGAAGATAAACAAGCCAAGTCTCATTTCCTTTTCTGTTAGGGCTGCAGGCAGATACCAAGGCATCTGAAAAAGTCTTGGCCTGGGGTTAAGCTAACTGAACAGGACGTGAGGAACTATGACATGAGAAATTGCCAGACATGACAGACGAACAATGCGAGAAGCTGCCAAAAGTTACAGATAGCACTCTGAGGGCTGTCAGGGACACCTGGGTCTCAGAGGTGGTTAAAGGGGAGTTAAGTGAGAAAGGGCTGAACATCACAGATAACTGGAGGGAAGCATTGCAGATCTTTGGGGGAGAACAGCCTTGCAAGATTAAAAGCACCGAGGCAGCCTTGTTAGTAGAGCATGTAACGCCGAGATTACCTAGGTAGCAAAATGAGAAATACCAAATTTGGATATGGATATAGCAGGACTGAGCTCAATGGAGGAAAAAGTAAGTATCAGTCATTATTTGGGACAAGGCTGGGGTGCAGAAAGGGTGACGAAGAGGAGGGTAAAGAAATGGGAAAAAGGGTAATGAGGTATGCAAATGATGTGTTTGGGGATCCAGGGCCATCTCCCGTGCTCCACTGCAGCTGGAGGGGGACAATAAAGCAAAGATGTTCCAACCATAACACACATGTTAATCCTGCTTTCATGATCAGGAGGACCAGGATCAACGGGGTGGGGTGCTTTCCCCTCCTGTCAAGGAAAAACACGGGACAGATGCATTGAGCAACCTGATATCACGGTGTCAATGACTGTTGCAGGCCTGAAAACATCAGCATCTTCCTAAACACTTTTTGACACTTTTCATCTTCTCTGCTATGATAGATGTCTAATACCACAATTTTGCTTGGTATTCCTCTCTGGAATTCATGTTTCCTGGATATGGTAATCTGATTTACACATGGCACTCTAGACTTTTTTTACAATGATAATTTATACTTTTCTTTTCCTATTGTATCTACTTGAATTTATTTTAAGTACAGAAATAAGATGTTTGACTTTTCAACCAGTATCTCAGCGAACTCTAGAAACTCAAGGGTAAATTAGAATATAACATATGGTGATCTTCTGACATCCATTACAGAGTTAACATCTAGGATCGTGTTTCTGCCGCAGCACAAAAGCTCTTTCAGATATGGAATTATTCAAGAGTTTAGCATACAATTTCTCATGTCAAAAATCAAGCTAATATAAAATCATCCAGGCTTCTTTCACAGCGACAATTGTTAAAATAAGAATAAAGCACAGAAAGAAAAGGAAATGGTTACATTCTCTTCTCTCTATATTTCAATTAAAGATAATAAAGGAGTTTTAAGAGAATAAAACTTCTCTGAAGGATAATGAGTGTGAGGGTACATTTCCCTTGAGAAGGTCTTTATTTATGATCTGGTCAGGTATATCAATCTTTCAACAGAAAACAGTTGATTTACTTTGTGCCGGAGCAGTAGTTATACTAAAAGAGGAAAAAAAGTTAACACATATTTGCAGCCAGTGAACTGTATGATAGACTTCTTATTCAAATTTCCAGAATGTTTTGTAGAAAAGTTTATTGTGAACTCTAAATAGCTGTTTGTTCATACTATGTCACAAGCAAACACTTGTGAACAAAGGAAAAATGCTACCTTCTCACAGTACTCACTGTGTCACTCAGTTTATCATGAAAACACCCGCTGGTGAATTTACGACTCAGATACAAAATCCAAAATTTATTTACTCTAATGCCAAACTTGAACTTTTGACTGTATTTCTTGTTTGTTCTTAACACAGTATAAACCTCACAACCCCGGCATTTGCTGGATAGGTCAGATTCTTTCTGGCTAATTTGATATACTTCAATGAAACATACTGAAGTTTTTCAGTCTCGACATGCAAAACTAACTTGCTTTTGTAATTCTACATCAGCTTTCTCCCTGTTCAGTGTAGACATAGCAGGATCCTTTGGCAAATGTTTGTTGTGGGGAAACGTTTTCAGACAAATATTTTATATCCTCTTAGATTAAGAAAGCTTGTTATGAGGGAAGTACAAAATGTTTGCAAAGGTCAGTGAAGACCATGGCATGGAACCAGTAAAAGCTTTTTATGACTTGGTTGATAATAAATATTTTTTCTCATGTACCTAAGACAGATGTCTTCTGTATGTTATGCTTTGGCCCTTTCAAAGCCAGATAGTGCCCCTGCACTATCAGACCTTTGCATAACGCTTTAGATATACATACTACCTCTTCCCAAATGTCTTTCCTTAGAATTTCCCCCCACTAAAATAAATAAACAAACAAACAAACAAACAAACAAATAAATAAATATTTGTCTTTTCAAAGTCTTTACTTAGAAAAGTGTACCAGTTGTTCTGCGCTGTAAGCAGTACGCCTGCACGTCTGCTCAACAGTTTACCCCACATATACAGATTAAACTTCTGTTGCTTTTAAAATCAACAAAGCAAAAGATTTCACACATCACAGTGTCCTTTTTATTTTTTTCGCAACTAAGAAATGAAGCAAGGCCTCTGGGTAAATAGGGTAAATCAAAGCAAAAGCAATAGTAACTCTTGTTTTCTAGTACATACCCCTGCAGATTCCGTTAAGTACTGGGAAAACCAGCTGTAAACAATACTTTCTCTTAAATGTCTGACATCTCTGATTGCTCTCTCATTGAGAAAAAAAAAAAAGGGGGGAGGATTGGATTTCCAGTAGTACCCACTCCTTGCTTGAAAAGCTTGCTCTTTCTATTCCATATATCTGTCTGTCCCACGGTGTAGTCTGATGTTGACTTCCTATTTTAGAAACAGGAACAGAACACAGGATGGTAAGCATTGTTCCGGATTCTAGAAGGCTTTACCCACCCATTATGGGACATAATAAAAAAGTCTGAAAATGTCTAATTCTATGGTATCCGTAATGTTTCCTTAAATTAATACAGATTTTGAGGTGGTTAGTGTTTGTTAGTTTAAGTGGCTTTGGCCTCATCAGAATATAATGGGTTTTCAAGGTTAGTACTATATCATGTAGGTAGTAATAATAAATAATTTCCTTGTCAGCAGGGAGTCAATGAATATTTTGGGACTCCATCTGCAGACTATTTGGCTAGCAGGAATACACTCTACATATACTCTGCTATTGATGTGCCTGTAAAACTCCTGTTAATTATAAAGAGGATTTATAAATGGACATCAAAGGCCAGTTCCTGAGCTCTCTGAAGCCCTGATCCTGCAAAGGCTTATAAACGTGTTTAATTTTGCACACTGTTAGTAGTACTGTTGAAATCAATGTGACTTACCATTAGCTACATGCTGAGTGTTCGTAGGATTGGGAACTGGTGGTGATTTTATACAGATTTTACTTCACTGACTCCACTAAGTTTACTTGTTGTGATTTGCATTAAAATGACAGTCAGAAAACTATGACCTGAAGGGGAAACGCAGTCCTAATTCTAAATAGATTCAAGATCGTTGCGGAACTTTACATTGAAAAAAGGCCACCCTTGCACAGAGCTGCATTAAAGGGACAGTTGGCCCACATATACCAAAAATTTAAGTTAAGGAAAAGTAAAATCATATACAAAAAATAATATGGCTCTATGAAAAAGTCACAAAATCATTATTTGAAAACGTCTTGGGTTTTTCTTTTCACAAGTGTCATTAAAAATTCTCTTTTTTTTAATTGAAATGTAGTCTTTCTAAAATTTAGTATATCTTATTCTGTGAAATGCATTCTGTGTTACAGATTTATATACAGCACAATTTTAGTGTAACTTATTTAGTCATAAGAGTCAGTAAAAAGATCAGAACTGTCCACATATAGAATATGACCACTGCTTGGCTCAGCGCTGCTTTAATAGTTTAAGCAGAAGCTATTAAATAAGTACCTGTAGCAGAGAGCATAGAGGGTATCAATAGGGAAACTATCTTATTTAAGAGTCCAAACAAATATACCTCTATGAAAAAGATAAAGTTCCAGTCAATTAAAAAAAAAAAAAAAAGAAAGGTAAAAAGAAAAATTAATGAAAGAAAATGTGGGATTGAACAGAAGCATTCCTCTGCTTCTCACACCTTAAATAAGGGACTTCAAAAAAATTAAACCTCTTCTCACATCATAAAATGCATGCAGGAGGAATCTAAGTGGGTTTCAATTTCTCACACAGTGGAGGCAAGGTGTCCCTTTGTCCTTGCTCAGTTAGTGCATCCCTGTGCTATTTGTCTTTGTCAGACTGGTGCATTTGAGTACCTGCACTCTGAAGTCCCACTTTGGGCCATGCTCCTGTGCTAAATGGATGCGCTGTAGGATATTGACTACTGCGAGTTTGACAAGGCTGCCCTTTTGACAAGGTGAAAGAGGTCATTATATTCACCTCTGGGATGCAGCCAATATAAATCTCGTTCTTAAGGAGACACAATGTGTTTAGAAGCCAAGCTGCAGGTCCAACAGCCTCCTGGATATTACCTCAGAAACATAGATTTTAAAAATTTTTACAAAGTAGTCAGAGTCACACAAATATGATAGGAAACAATCAATACTGTTTATTGCTCTCAGTGGTATAATATCTGTATGTAGGACAAATTCAGGAGACGTATCTTGGGGCTTTCTGTGACAAACAAGACTTTCTGTTTGAGGGGAAATTAATGAATGCCAGCCCATCCACGGGGGAGATGAAAACATATGCAAATAAGCAAACCTCCACAAACCACTGCATTTCTTAATCTTCTTCATCTGTCCCACCCCTTTTTACGGTTAAGTGAGTTATTGCAGCCCTAAAGCTGTAGAAATCCTAGCACAGTTGCCACTAGAGACTGGGTCTGAATCCCAATGAGTGGAAAGCACTGATTAAATGACGGAACAGTCTTTTCCATTCCAGTAACTCCAGTGGTCAGGCATTGTGTATTGCAAGGACTTTGAATGTCATTGAGCTAAAGGAGCTTTCATACTCATTATCATTCTCTGCATATTCATCCACAAGGTGGGCCCTGGGCTTCATGGCCTCCTAAATGCTCTCTTCGGGCTGAACAAAATTAGGAGAAACTCACTAAAGAATCCCATATGGTGCCAAGGAAACCGGGCCACTTTTACAGACCACTGACAATTGAAGTTCTGCTGCAGAGAAATAATTTTGTTGCCCAAAGGACAAAGCTGACTCAAACACAGCAAAACATATATTATCATCACAGAAGCTTTAAACTGCAAAAAGCTCAGAAACGCAGACAATTAAGTTCTTATACAGCCTTGGGACCTCTGAAATATTTGCCAATCAAATACTAAATAGTAAAGGGCTGCTTTGCCTACCTGCTATTTACTATTTAGTGTTTTTCTGCATAAGAAAAAAATAATCCATACCATATAGAAAAGTGCATAAATTGTCATCTGGATTATGCCTCTCCTGTAAACCCTCAGGAAAACTGCCTGCTTTTCAGACAAACTGCAAGTTCATGGTTTAGATGCCTAGAATTTTCAAAATGTATTTATTAACAAAAATACCTGTTTCCTTACCTTTGTGGTTATTTTTGACACATTATGCCACAGAATATATCTGTAACATCTCTATATGAAGTCTAAATAATGAGTACCTAAAAGTTGTCTGTATTAAATTCTGAAATAAACATAGGTGTGCCAGTGAACTGATCTATAAGAGACTAGTCTACACCAGAAAACAGAATGCAGGGTCTAATGAAGCAAAAGTTCTTGAGTTCGGCCCTGCTAAAAGCAAATGTGGAACCAGATGACTTCCAGAGATTCCTTCTATCCGAAATTATTCTTTGATGCTTCCTTCTAAAGAAATTGACCACAGAGATTTTCTACTACCAGTTTCTCACATATTTCTCCCTTATTTTGAAGCACAGTTGAAGTACAAGCCTGCTGTTGTCACTCTGCATAGCAATGAATTGATGGTTATGTGGTGCAGGACGCTGACCAACTGTACATTTGTCAGATGTAGGAAGGTATGCTCTTTCCTTTCGATCAGTCCCTAATAATTTTATTTTCCAGATCCTTTCTTTTTTATTTGCCTCATATTTCATGTGAACACCTGTCTTAATCTAAATCTCTAACCTTTTTGTATGCGTGGGCATTGACAGCTATTTGTTAGAATCACATATATTTAAAACGTTCTCTATTTTTCTGACTGTTTTGCAATTGCCTTCCTGGATGGCTGTATGCAGGCTACTGTCAGAGCATCTTTCCTCACATTGTTTAGTATTCAATTCACTGCTCATTGCTTAATCCTCTTCACTCTCTTCTATTAAAAAGGGGATTAAGCATTTCTAAAAATAAAAATAAATGTTTAAAAGTTTGAAAAGGTGATGTAAGTAACTGTGAGTGACTAGCAGTTTAAAGAGTTCAAACATTCTCTAATTAAACACCAGTGTCAAGGAATGCTAAATGATCCTAGGATCTGAGCTCTTCAGGGGCCGGTAGGTACTCATTGATACAGCCAGACAAGCTGCACACCGGCACTGGAAGAACAGTTATATCCCTACATTCTGCCAGAAAGAAAGTTGCAAAGTTAGGACCAGCCAATTTTTAAAAAGTGACTTAATGGGAGATGGACAGAGTATCAAGTTGAAAGTTCAAGCCCGTTCTCTTTCCTTTAAGTTGTCATAATAAGCCCTGGAACATATTGCTCCAAGCTTATTCTCTGCTGACCCCAATGGAAACAGAGCTGTTCGGCAGAAACTTCTGCAAAACTTCAAACTTCATCTGCCCACTACAAATTAACTCCCTTCATAATAATATATCCTTATTTCTGCCTCTGACTTTGTTTGAAAAAATATTTACAACCAATCCCTAGAGAAAGCAAAAGCTGAGGATATGTACTTAGGCTTTAGAAGAGACTTCTGGAGATGTTGGTAGACATCTCTTCTTCCCAGCAGATATTGGAGAGTAATGCTGTTACACAGCCAGAATTGCACTTACACTGCACTCAGAAACCCTTACACACAGAAACCCTTGTTCCAGAGAGGGAAAACTGAGGCAGGATGAGTGATGACCAAGGTTTTTTCCAGTTCCAGCAGTCTATACTTCAGTTATATACACGCTTTTTTCTGCAATTTACTAATCCCTCATTAGTGTTGAGATTAAACAAGGTTTTTATAACCTGAAGGAGATACTATATTGTTTTACTTGATGTATATTTTTACATACATAGAAAAATAGGTAACAAATAAAGGGTAATTAAACTGAAAATTAATAACATGGAAATAAACATGCTCTTCTCAGCATTAGAAAGCATTTCTGTTCTTTCATCCGAGGAATAAAAAATTTAAGATGTACATTTTTCAGAGATGGGTAATACTCTGTAATGCATAAATATAATACACAATGAAGAGTACTAAAGATTATGAGAAAGTATACAACGAGGAGATGATGGCTTAGACTTTTATGCTAGTGAAGTGTAAAAGTTAGTGGAAGATCTATCCTGAATTCATTTTAAGACCCTTAGCTGAAGCTTAAAGAATGTGATAATGCATCCATAGGAGGCAATTTTAAACTAAATTTCTGAAGAGAAATGAATTAAAGCTGAGTGTCTTCAGAGAAGCATTGGCTAGAGAAAAGCTATAAAAGGGCTAATCAATAATAATGGAGTTCTAAAAAGAAGGAAAAGAAAAAGCATGTAGATAAGGCTGGTAAAAACGTTACGTGAAATTATTCTAATGACTGTGAGGTCATTGCAAAAGACACCATCTGTTTAATGGAGTTTCTAGAGAAGATTTTTAGAGAAACAGGCAGAAAGATACTTTTTTTGTAGTTAACTGGATTGAATTAGCCAAACTGAATTTTTCTGTTCTGGACAAAATAATTGTCATAAGTTTTTGTTCAGCTACGATTTATCACTGACTTTTAGGTACCTTAGAACATACGTAGTCACCTCTGTTTTGTCATTAAAATCAACAAAGTAAAGCAGTATGTGCAAATTATTGCAAAAATCAGAAAATATTCAGAAGCAGAAGATGACACTCATGGAAGAGATACAAAACTTCTTTTAAGAGGAAAGACTGAAAAGATGTTGATTGCTGCACTCATAGACTTGATTAAAAGGTTTGTCCAAAATTTTAATGCTTTGATTAACTCCTTATGTCTCTTTTTCATGACTTCAATATAGGCAATTTCTAAGTAAGTACCTTAAAATGTATTTAAATGGCATTGGGGAAAACATAATGATTCCAAATCATCCTGTAGATTTGTATCTTCATGCAGAGGTACGGGTAGATCTTTTGTTGATGTATATATTTAGACCTGAATTAACATTTGATGTGAATGCATAAGTACTATGCCATGATTGTAAAAGTTGAGGCTGTTTTTACTTAAATTGGAGTAATAGAGTCTATCTTATTAAGTCAGTTATTCTAATATGCTCCTAAAATTGTTGAATATATTGAGAAATTTCTCCTGAGAAGTGTAACATTGTAATTGCTACGTAAAGGAAGAAAGGAGAGGAGAAGAGAGAAGAGAGGAGAGGAGACAACCACAAGCTTTTGTTTATAAAAAATCCTGACTTAAAAGTATTGTGACAGATCATGTTTTTAGGTGCAGTCTAAAATTATAGTGTGCCTTATGTAAACTTTATATTAGGAATAGCTGTAAAATAATTGACCAACCAACATTTTTCAGAAAAAAAACACACACTTCTGATGTCATAGAACCAAAATATAAAATAATATTCATAAAAAATATTTCTGCATTTAAGAACAAAATTTATATATAGGAGAAGAGAAAGTGATGAAGCTCCCTGCAATAAACTGAGTACAGCAAGGAGTGCAAGACTTACAATAAAGTTCAGATACATAAACATGATCTTCATGATCCTTAATGGAAGTAGCAGCTGTTAGAAATCTCAAGGTTTTCTCATGATGGGGTGACAGCAAGTGTTATTTATCAAGGACAACGGGAGAATTCTGAATGCTACTTCCATTTCAGGTTGAAGCAAAGAAGCTTGAAATTTATTAAAAATAAGAAAAAAAGGGTGATTTAATTATTTTCCTTTCAAATATTTATTTTAACTATTCCTATTGGAGAATACTTATTCAATTATATAGAAAAAAAATAAATAGATTTGAAGCATTTTGAAAATTCAGTCATACAAGTTTCATGAATCTTGAGTAGCTTTTTGTCAAAGTGAAAGTGTCTGTGCCATATCTGAGTGCCTTGTAGTTCGGCTATCATGTTATCTTACGTATCCTACATTTCACAAGATTTACCAACAGCCTGATTGTTAAGACAATGTGATAGAAGTTGTGATGAAAATTTCCATCCTGCATTTGAGAAACTGTTTTCAGAATCAGTACTTTAATATTTCTACAAATCAGAATACTGATTGATGAAAATTGTTTTGTCAGAAAATGACCTCGTAGCTTACTTAATGACATTGCCTTAGTTAACTCCAGTGTAATTTTGAAATCTCTAGTTCTGGGGAAAAAAATCAATACTCTTTATCTGATCTTGCCCCATCACCTTAGTAGAAACAAATTCAACTGTTAAATTGTGTCTTTTCCTGTGATGATTTCTAAAAGGAGAGAATTTATCCAGTGCCCTATTTGATGCCCATATTTAAGCTAAATCATGAGAACATAAATCAGAAACTGAAGTAACAGCCATTCAGCTGACAGATCAGGTAGGAGGGAATGCTTAGTCACAGTGATTAATAGGTCTTTTCAGGAAGCACTTAGATACCATGGTGATGGGTGTTATAGCAAATTCTCAGATAGTCCTTGATGACTTCATATGGTCTAATTCCTTTTTGACAGTAAAGGGAGGGTAAAAATTAGACTTCTAAATTGCCTGCTTGGTATTCACATGGAAATAGGCTGAACAAACTACCATGACCACAGGGGTCTAGGTTGAGACTGTCATTTTCAAGGGCACTTGAAAGGACAGCTCCTAATTTCCTCAGATGATTTTGAAACACTAGCTGAAGGTCTCACCTTGTGAGCTGTTATGCACAACTGCACATAGGTCAATCCCTCCAAAGTTTTGAGAAGATTAGTGTGTAAGCACTAAGCTTTTATGGACTGGGGTTTAAAACAGTAATAATTAAAATGCCCTGATTAGAAGCCTTGGGCAAAATCTCTAAGAGGGAAACGTGGAGGGGTTTTGTCTCCAAAAGATGCCTATGCCTACAGGAAGTCCCATGTATGGCTGCAGTGTGATAGAATCACCGTGGTCCCTGGTACCTATTTTGCCTATGCCTCAACTTCAGCAAATCAGTCTCATTATTCTTATTGAAAGAATAATCGAAGACTGTGGGAAAGCAGTCATTACCCTGAAGGAACAGTTACAGCTGCTATTCCTCCTGTCCCCCAGCAACAGGGAATGCTGCTCATTTTCAGCGTTGCTGAATATGCTCAATGCTCCAGAGCTCTCCTTCCACTTTTATCTTTCCTATGGAAAGAACAACCAATTCCAGTCCTTTTCTAAGGCAGAATAATTTTGTTTCCTATACAGCGCTCCTAATCTTTAAGCTTTTCTGAATCACCATGCTGCCTTAAACAATAGCTACCATTTCCACTCTGAAATTGACCTGTTCTAGCATTTTTAGTACGAATTTCCCTAGAAAGAAGCCCTAATAAGAAGAGAACTAATTTTTTGATAGGTTATCTTGAAAAACCTATTATATTTAATCTGACTATAAATTAGAAAGATAAATACATAAACTGATCTTTTTTTAATAAGGTTTCTAAGCAAATTAAAAAACTAAAATGCCTATTGGCATTTTGCCTTTCAATATAAAAAATAGATGCATTTTTTGGACATATGACATTTTTGATCTGATACAGAGCTGGAATAAATTGGCAGAGTTCCACTGAAGTGAATGTAATTGTGTTGATTATCACCAGCAGTGGATCTAGCTTTTACATCTCAGCTGCTGTGTAATTACTATAGTAACTCTTGTACAGAGAGCCAACAAACCCCACTAATTTTATCAGAAAGAAAAAGGACTTTGTAGGCTTTTCTTATGTTTAAAAAAACTTTGTGTGAACTGGAGTACAAATTATAAGTAACTTATAGCATACACCATAATCTTTCTGCCTCCTGATGGTCCCATTTCCAAGGGTATTTAAATTCAGGCATATGGATGATTCTAAAGTATGTTCTGAAGCATAAGTATCCATAGTGAAGCACCAAAAAAAGAAGGGATCAAGTGAGAACTTACACAGCTCCTGAATATCAGAGGCATTACTGATGGGTCACATACTCTGCCGCCTTCTCCAGCTGAAATAAGCATCTGCTTATTCCACAAATAGGACCACATGCATTCATAGGCTTAATGGGATCATCTTTTGACTATATTTGTTCATTTGTTAAATGACTTCCCTTCAACCTTCTATCTTTCAATACGTCCTACTGCAATTTGTGCTTGGCAGGAACAGCATTTCAAAACAGTGAATTGCTTGAGCCCAAGGTACATAAAGCACTGTCTTATCCTTAGGGATCCTCACCTTAAGAACAGTGGAGCTGCTTATCACCATCGGAAAGCACAGCTGTATGAGAAAAAGTCTTTTTTTCCTAAGGGTTGAACCTTTCAATTTCTATGAAATTATGCATTCGTTTAGCAAGCGAAACTTCATTTTCCAGTTTTACCATGATTCTGGTTAGAAAAGATCTCTGAAGGTCGTCTGTTCCATCCTTCCATCCCCAGGCTGAAACAATTAAACCTTTAGCATCCCTGACAGGGATCTGTCTGGCCTGTTCTCAAAGTCCACAGCTGATGCAGACTCTTACCATTTTCATTATCAGTCTATTTCAGTCATCTGCTATTCTTAAAGTCAGAAAGTTTTCCTCATGTCACACAAGGCTCTTATGCTGCAATTTCAGCTCATGGCTTCTTGACCTGTACCCCACGCAGATAAAAAGCAGATTGCTCTTTTTCACTTTGCAGGAGCCTTTTACATATTTCAAAAGTGGTATCAAGTTTCTTTTCTGTCTCCCTGTCTAGACTAAACAGCCACAGTTCTTTCAAGCTTTCTTCACAGGTCATGTGAGTAGGGTCTTACTTTACTCTTGATAATTTATGCCAGGGGTTTATCTACCCACATCTTTCTTGTAGTTTGGTGCCTGTAAAAGACCCAGCTGAAGCTGTACTAGCACTGGTAGAAGGGAAATATTGCTACTTGTCTTTCAGGTTTGGTAGATGTATTTCACTGTGCTGATCTATAGTCTTAAAACTACAAAGTATCATTGATGCATGCTCAGCTAACGTTGTCCATATCCATTTTACTGTAATGCAGTCAGTTGGGCAAATATTCTAATCAAAAGGCAGAATCTTGTGTTTATGTTTATTGATATTTTGTTTCTGTCACAAATATTTCTTCTATTTGACAATATTGCTTTGATTTTTGAATCTGCCCTGCAATTTATGTTTACAACTTCCAAAATTATATGCTATGTCCATTTAATAAATCTGATTTCTACTTCCATCATCTAAATTGTTACATATTGAATAGTACTGGATCTCTGCAGAACCACATCTTTCCATTTGAACTCTTATCTGTCTCTGCTTTCTAGATACAATTTCCGATCACAATCTAGAGTAGGCTAGTTCAAATATCACCATCTGGGCCAAACTAATTTATACACTATTGATTTCTGAGAAATCACTTGCATCCTAAATACATATTAACACAAGATCATACCATTATTGAGGTTCGAAGGGACCTTGGGAGGTCATCTATCCCAATCTCTTGCTCAAAGCAGAGTGGACAGTGAATTTAGACCTGGTTTCCACCATTCATTGGAGTCTGAAAAGCTTCAAACACAGTGATCCCATAGCTTCTCTGGGCATCCTGTCCCAAGGCTTAAACAAACCCATAGGACACATTTTTTTCCTTATTTCCCCTTGAACTTGCCCTGTTTCAATTTATTACCAGTGTCTCTTTTTCTCCCTCTCCACCTTGTTACGGAACCTGGGTCTATCTTCTTGGTAGCCTCTTCTTAAGTATTAGAAAGCTGCTACTTTCACTTCTCCAGTGTGAACAAGCCCTGTTCCTTCAGCCTCTCCTCACATGGTAAGTGCTCCAGCCCCCAACCATCTTGGTTTCCTTCTGCTGGACTCTGCTGCACTCATTCAGCTTTATAAACACTTCTTGTACCAAGGTCATGAAAAATGATTGCAATGTTCCTGATGGAGTTTATTAATTGCTGAGTAAAGGGCAATAATCACTTCCTTTGATCTACTGAATATGCTTTTGTTGATACAGCTCAGTATGCAATGAGCTTTTCTGCCAGGGCACAGAGATGACTCATGTTGGACTACTGCCCACCATGTTCTTTTTCAGCAGAGCTGCTTTCTGGCAGGCAGCTCCCAGCCTGTACTGCTGCAGGGGGTTAGTCTGCCTCAGACACAGGACTCTGCAGTTGTCATTGCTGGATTTCATAAGGATTTTGTTAGCCCATTTCTCTAGCCTTTCTAGATGCCTCCCAAATGCAGCCCTTCCCTGGAGCATATCAACTGCACCCCCATCTCAGAGTTACCCACAAATTTGATGAAGACAAACTTCATCTAGTCCTACAGGTCATTGTTAAAGATATTAAACATGATAAATCCCCATTAGCCCATGAGAAACGCTACTTGTACCCAATCTCTTGGTAGATTATGACCCACGGTCTTTGGAGTATGATGATCCATCCGATTTTTCACTTACCTAATTAGTCCATCCTTCTAGACCATGATGCCCCAACAAAGACACCATGGCAGATGGGGTTCAAAGTGTTGCTAAAGTCAAAGTAAACACTGTCCACCACATCTACAGATCTAGTAAACTCATCATAGAGATCAATCAGGTTGATCAAGCATAGGTTACCTTTGGTAAACGCGTTGGTTATTCCCAGTGACCAGAAATGACTTCTAAGGGAACTTGCTCCCTGGGGAGCTCCCAGGGACCAGAATGAGCCTGACTGACCTGTAGATCCCTTTTTGCTTTTTTTGAAAATGAATATAACATTTGCCTTTCTCCAGTTCTAATATATGATTTCTGAAAACAGAAAAACAAAGTAATCTGCAAAAAAGCAACATATTATTCAAGACCTGGGATAAGGGAAGAAGCTGAAGTTTTACAGTGGTATAACACTTTTGTGGTTTGCTCTGTATTCCCTTCTTAACACTTTATTTACTTTTTTGACTGTCACTGAGTTAAAGTATTCATATACCTATCTGTGTAATCCCAAGGATGCATTCCACTGCATTAACAGGCTGCTCTGAGTCCAGCGATGAAAACCCGATTGTTTTTTCTACCGTCCTTCACTTTACATTTATCTTCACTGACTTTTGTTTGTCACTGGTGTCTCAGGTGTTTGATTGTGTGAGTCTTCTTCAGTCCTCACACAGGTTTTCATTTTTCCCAGATAACTTTGTCTCATTTCAGACTTTGACAACTCACTGTTAGTCTTTCTTTCTGGATCTTTTGTTAAGTTTCCATTAGTCTGAACAAAGATTTCACTAAGATTCTATTTATAAATGCCCTACACTTCAAAATCTGATCTTTTTTTTTTTTTTTTATCTTGTTTCCTAACTTTCAAACAGCTATTCATTTATGTGTGGACCTCCCCTGGTCTCCCCCTTAGAGAGCAGAATTGATCAAAATATATTAAAACAGTGATTTTTGAAGGCAAAGTAGAGACTACGGTGCATATGAAAAACACACAGACAATTTAGTTAATATCATTAACCTACCTGGAATTGGGCAGGATTACGGTTTATAGAAACCATTCTATGAGAAGTGTCTTTGGATCCTGATAGGTATAAGTGCCCAGTTTGCTGGATTGGAATTTTATTTAGAGAGAAAACAAGCTTGTGTTTCTGAAAGATTATCTGATGGTAACTTTTTCTGCAGATTTTCAAAGATAATGCAACACTACTCTTGCCCAAAATACGAAAATCAGAGTCCCCAATATGACATTGGATTGGTTCTGATTTAGAGGTAAAAGTATTACCTACTGAATCAATAACATCATCCGTTTATTATATGTACATGGTGAAGTGAATAGAAGTTTTGTTATTGACTTCAGTTGGATTTCACCTCTAAATAGCTCTTAGAAGCTTCTTAGCCATGTAGAAAAACTACTGCTGACCTTGTTTAGCATGCTGATATTATGAGATTTCAGTGCAAGGTGATATAGCTTCAAATTTAAATTCAGTCACTGGATGCAGAAAAACCAAAGTCTTGCATTGTCAAATATAAGCAGGCAAAAAATTGGTGAACAAAATTGTAATACAGAGCATAATGATGTTTTTACGTTCGCTCCTTGCCATTCATTGTTGCAAGCATACCTTGAGATATTCATTACTATTAATAAAACACTGAGAAGCCATAGTGATAACAAATTTTCTGACATTTTCTTAATGTTGATGTCTCTTAACTATGGATATTGTTATAATTTAATTTCCAGTGCTAGCTCTAAGGATTTTAATAGAAGAATCTTCTGCAACTTACATATGCACAAACAAACACACTGACTTGATTTTGCAATGAAGATTTGGAATCAGTGAGTGAGGATGAATCACTTAAACTGATCATAATTCATTTGTCATAAGTCTGAATCTCAGAGAATGGAGTCATGGCTGATGACAAACATTCTTGGATAGTTGCTTTGAGTGCCTCTATGTTGCTTGTGAACATGACAGCTCTTGAGTTTTTTATGAGAGATACATTGCGTACATCAAGATCTGAAGGTTCTTTCTCTGTATCTGAAAACTTTGGTAAGTATTTTAACTGACAAAAACTGGTGTTGAAGATATTATTGTTATCTGTAAGTTATATCTATTTATCCTAAGATTATACTAAGATATTTTCCATGACCTTGTAGAAATCTACTCTAGATCATCTGGTATAAAGATTTCCTGGTTTATTTTAGGTGGTTTTTTGTTGTTTGGTGTTTTTTTGTTTGTTTTGTTTGTTTGTATTTTTAAGAATCACTGTTTATCAGCTAAGGAATTTTTTTTATTATTGTTTTCTATTATTTACTCCAGCACTTTGCAAGACTTGTATCAATGCTGAGCATAATTTAGAAGATACACCAACTTTGTTGTATATTTGTTCAAAAAGGTTTCTGTGCTGTTTCTAAAATGTGCTTATAATTAAAGAATTATTACCTTACTCTTTCTTTTCCTTTTTTATGCAGTTTGTCTGGAGTGTTTTGATTTGTTTTAAGTTTTACAAAGTGAAAAGAGTTTAAAATAGAACTGACAGATTTATTTATGATACACTTAAGGGTGAGGAAGTCTTATCTCTTCGAATTTCTTTACATAACACTTTGTTTATAATAGTACTTTTAAGACTTGAACTTAACTGTGAATGTCCTTATCAATTTTTTTGCTTTTGAAGAGTGACCTTAGAATCTGGTCCATTGCAAGTAGGGAAGAGCAGGCTAATGTATTGCTATATGTACATACTACCAGAGTACCATGGAGTCCATATAACAGTCTTCTAAAACTCCAGACTTTATTATTATTTAAAAACTGGGACAACATTGCATACTTTTCCTTTTTAAATCATTAAGAGTTTGATTTAGCTTATCATCTGGTTATGTTGAAAAGAAGTTATTAGAATAATACAGGAGAGTTCAATGTCCTGTAAGAGTAATAAATACAGCTTTTTTGTGGATAACATCTAAACAATATTTTTTTCCTATTTTTATGAATATTCATGCTTTGATTAAGAAGCTGTTACTTCTTCACTGAAGTTCACAGATGTAGTTCTCAACTGCTGGATAAACCCCTCTTTCTGTATTATATAATGTTACGTAGGCCTTTAACAGCTCTGGAAAGATTTCTCTGTTTGTCTATAATGCAACACACTGGGTATGAAGGGCTGGTGCTCTATAAGTACTTTAAGCTGTCATATACTAGCACTGCCAGGAACAATGCTTACCACTCACACCTGCCCTCGCTCCACCACTGTGCAATGAACCACACTGGAGAACTGACGGAGCTGAAAAATAGCTGTTTCCTTCTGCTGTGTGAGTTTTCGTCAGCATCATTCTCTTAGTGCTTTTCGTTGCTGCAAAGTTATGCTGGCATGAGGGAGGATATGGCATGGGGACAGGACTGTGTAACATAGGATGCTACTAGTAGCACTAGCAGCTTTAAAAATCTCAAACTACAATTGAAAGTTCTCCTTTTCACTGAGTGGCTCTCATTCCTTTTTCCATACACTTGTTGCTTTATTTTACAGGATTAGTCAGCTAACACAGTGCAGTAAATTTTCCATGGTTTTCCACTGTAAATTACTTTCAAAGTTGTGTATTTGCTTTAAATTAATGATATTTGGATGAAAAGTTATTGGGTGAGGTATTTTGCTGGAATCTGAGTAAAATCAAGGACGTGTTTCCAGTCCTGACATAGATGGAGGTGAGGGAAGAGGAAAAGAGTGATGGTGGGGGAAAGAGGCTTTGCAGCTGTGTAATCACAGCTGCATCACAGGATGCAGGAGACAGCACTACTGTAGAGTGCGAATGGCGAACCTGAGTGCCCTTAGCACACCTGCACCTTGATATAATTAGTATAGAGCTCTTACTTTTAGAGAAGAATTACACATTTTTAACTGTCTAAAAGGTAGGTGGTATAAATCATGCTGTGGAGGTGACACTACTTCCCCTGAGTTTAGACTAGGCAACTAACTTTTTCATGATTTTGTTGCATAGACAATCACAGACAGAGTGTTTGCTAAAATCTAATTCACTGGAATCAGGATGGGGGATCAAATCTCTTGAACAGAACAGTCGGCTGGATCGTCTGGGACTCCTTGACTTACTGTTGTGCTCAGTTTTTGCAGCCCACATGGTACTGGTCAACACCTTTGCCATATGCAAGTTCCATTGCAAGGGATTATTTCAAGCTACAAAGAAAATATGTCCTAATTCTAACTGTCTACAAAAGACTGCCCCATTGGACTTCTCTATGTACAATTTGATCAATTTTGCTGCAAGATCCTCCTGAGAGTCTCGGAGATAGAACGTTTCTCCACCCAGGATGTTAATCAACATATTTAAGCATAGAAATTGGTCTCGGCACTGAAGAGTTTCCTGAGGGAAATCTTCGGGGCAGTCCAAAATTTCCACCAGGAGAGCTTCTGCACCAATTAGTCAAATCCTTAATTGAGAGGGTGGCTAGGATTTCGGTCAATCACTGTCTCAAGTCGGTCTATTGTCTAAATTGCTCCGTTATCTTCTCTACACAGATGTCTATATGGGGAGTTTGTGGATCACCCAAGGAGCTAATGACTTGAGTGCACTAGGTGTGCACACAGGCACAGCCCTGTTACCCAGCTACACTACAATTACTAACTGTAGGATAAACTTGAATTTCATACTTATTTTTATACTTAAGCTCTATACATCTTGCTGCAATTAAAATCCAGGCAAGATGAAACTCAGCACCTCTGTAACTATAGCACTGCCTGAGGAGAAAGACTAATTTCTGACCACTTTTTTACTGAAATGATTTTAAAGAAGACTTTTTTTACAATGTTGGGTTTTTTTATGCCTTTAGTGGATTCAAATTTTCTTCACAGAAAATGCATAGTGACTAAAAATAAAAAGATAACCACTAACAACTTAAAACATTACCTCTTTGTGTAGATAGGGCCTGACTGGACAATGAAGAAAAGGACTTACATACATGATTTTTCTTCTCTTAAGAGAACAGCATATTGTGCTTACCACCTACCAAGCTGAAGCATAACAAAACCTCATCAGAATGAGTTTTCCATAGCTGATGATTCTTATATGCTCAAAATTAATGCAGACTGTTGCTTCAGCCTTACAGTAGTTTCAATGAACCAAGTGTTCACTCAGTGAGACCAAACTCACAAACTTTTAAAAGGCCTGTCTAATGAACTAATTGTGGTCCTTTCCTTATTTGCATTTAGCTTTTCGTAGGTCATGGTAAATGAAAGCCAAATAGCTTTTCTTAAAGTGTAGCAAAGTCACTTTAAATTTATTCAGAATTAAAAAATAATATTATCATTATTTGATAGACATTTTTTAGAAGTTTTTTTTTTTTATGGTTGTTTTGCTTTTCAAATTTAACAATCATACTTAAAATCAATTAGTCTGAAAACAACAATAATGTTAAAAGGCTAAAAGCTTGGCATATTCTTAATCTATGTACTCTGACAAGCAATTAACCTCTTTTTTTTTTGCCTCTTACACAGACAGTCTATGCTCTAGCACAGGCTAAGGCAGCATGACTACGCACAGCTTAGGTTGAAGGTAACTTCAGCAGCATTTATACCTCCATTCACTTGTCAGAACAGCTGAGCTCATCCAGGGTACCAGCTCTTGGGTACAACTGAAACAGACCACCAGATGATTATGGCTAGGTGTATCCAAGAAGGGAGAAGGGAGGAATAGAGCAATACAGATATATCTTGTGAAGGTAATGTCCCTTGAACATCATTTTGGGACATTGCATCTGGTGATCTCAGTCAATGACAGTCTGTAACTGAATATTATGAATTTCTAAATTTTAATTATCAATTTTTTCATCTATCTAATAAGGCATCAGCATCTATGTTAAGAGAAGGAGAAGTAAGAAAAAAAGAAAACAAGACAAGTCTCCCTATTGTTAAATCACTGCCTCACAGCTGTTGAAGTGCTTTACCTGCATCTTAACAGTTACTACAAATACGTGATCTGGCACTTGAGTGCACCTAAATCACTTTCGCAGCTGTTTTTAACAGGTATTTCTGAAAGAAAAGCATCTTAACTGAGATGTTGTTATGCAAGTTTCTTAATCTCAAGGCCTTATTCCTCCCTGCAGAATATCAGCAATTTCCACTGACTTTAATAGAGGCAGTTTATGTCCTGCAGGGAAGAAAAAGACCCTGAGAGCATTAACTAAAAGAGCTTTAACACAGAAAACTGTAACTGAGGTCATCTTAATTCAGCTCCTTTACACTGTGCTAGTCTTAAATGAACTAATTTGAGACCTATGACCTTAACAGAGGGATCTCTCAATTGACATACTGTCAACTGTTGCAAAGTCTACCTGAGATAGCCTTAGGAGCTCTATATGAGCATTTGACCATACTACGGGAAATGTGCATTTCTTTTGGGTTTAGTAGAATCAGATATTTACATGAAACCTCTCTAAGCAAGCAATTTTAATTGGGCTAGTCCTCAACTTTGCGGGCTTTACTCAGTTTTTGAGTAGAAGGAAGAAAGTAATAATGAATTATTATATAAGTTTATTAAAAAATCAAGTTATAAACATTTCATATGACTTAAATATGATTATGTAAAATCAATGGCTGTGTTTATCCTATTAAATAGAAGAGAAAAGGAAATTAACCCTTGGATCCAATGCCCGAAAAAAGCAGCTAGAATGTGTCCCAAAAATTTGTAGCTAGCACCATCCTTTTAAAAAATTAGGTTTGGAAGTATTTTTGAAAATCCAAATCAAAGACAGAGATTCAGTTAACAGCTAAGAATACAGATGATCAGGGCTTATGTTCAGGACTCAAGCTTCCCTGTATTATTTTCCCTTATTAACTGTAAGAAGTAGCCAGAGTTGTAGGATTTTTGCATGCTGAGGGAGAATTCTGTTTCCAAGTATTAAATGATCAGGACACCCTACCCCCTCCAAAAAATCAAAACACGGAGTTCCTGGAAATAAAGTTGGGTAACATGAAGGAATACTTTAGAGGGTAGACTATACTCCTATCTTAGCTAACTAAAGTGATAATACTTTTCTTCAAAATCTCATTCCTCGCCTATTTGCTTCATCTATCTGAATCATGATATGGCCTGATTCCTGGTGGAACTAGTTTCTTCTGTGGCAAAGAAAGTGGTAGATTGAAGGACTCATGTCCCTCTAGGGACACAAGGGCTACCCTAAGATCTGCCCTGAAAGCACACTTACTGGTTAGCATCAAAACCATTGCATAGAGTGAGGTTTCAAGTTTTAAAGAGAGCTTGACTTCAATCCTTTGTAGTTGGCCCAGGCATTACATCTCCAGCTCTCAATGAGGATAGGACAGTTACAGAAATCTATTATGGCTTCTCAGCTTGAATCTACCAGCTCAGTACCTCAAGGCTATGTGGAGTGGTCAACATAGGACAGACAAGTGGATTTCAGCTCATTCCTGGGTAGGCTGTACTACCTGATAGATCGTGACTGAGCTAGAGAAGTCACAGGGCTGTAGAAGTCAATATGGGGAGTGAGTGTCACAGGCAACAGGAAGGAATTATGTCATGGATCTCTGTTTCCTAGGAGAGTTTCTGAAGCACTTTCCCTCCTCATACTGACAGCTAAGTCTAAGAACTTAATCTAGCCATAGTAATTGACTATTTTTTAAAGAGTTATAAGAGAGAAAGGGACAAATGATAATAAACACAACAAATAAACCATATTAAAAAATGTTTTAAATTATTCATGTAAAATACTTTTTCTCAATAAGTGTGCATGAAAAGCCAAACAGACGCATGCAGCTCAGGAATCTGTGCCTGTGTAATTCTGACTTCTATCTGCACATCAGACATTTGGCATTTAAACACATGGAGACTTAAAAACATTTGGACTTTATTGCATTGTTACAGATGCTAAAACAATTAATACTTGGCAATATCTAATCAGACATCAGTCTATATGATGACTCCTGCAACAGAACCCTTGTAATCAAATGTTACATACACAGGTTTAGAACAGAAAGAAAACAGAACAGGTATGAAGTTCTGACTTCTCTTTCCATGCAAAAATTACAAGATTTTTTTTTTTCATTTGATCAAGATCGCTTATCTCAAAATTATGTGTTAGGTTTTGCACCAGAGTTTACATTTTTTGTTCTCATGGCTGTGTTTTATGGTTTTAATGCAGATTGTTGATTTTGGACTGCTGAGTGTGAATGCTTATAACAGACAGAGGGGTTGGATGTGTGCCTTCAAAGTGCCCTTCACTTACAAAACTGACCTTGCAAAACGAATTCTTTGCTGTTACAGTTGTGAAGGTTGTGCGGTTGCTGCTACATTATGATCTCTCAGAAGGATATACTTGATTTTTTCTGTCTAATTTACTTCTTCTGTGTTGTATTAGTTATTTTCTATTTATAGTTTAAAATGATACTTGTTTTATGAAAATTTCCTTCTTATAAAGTTCCATACATCTCCACCACACATGAATACATTTATTTCATAATGCTAGTTAATTGTTCTTAAGAAAAATGCCGGATCATGCATATGGATATTAAACAGAACTTCACTTGAGTTTTGAGAAATGAGTGGCTAACCCTCATTTCTCACTTTGTCTCTCAGATCACACTTTCCACCTTAAGGTCTTAAAATGTTTACGGCAATAATCAACATCGTATAGGGCTGCTCTTGCATCTGCTAATTTATCTTTATGTATTTGCCTATGTGGGAATGTAATGGAAAATGATATTCTCCTGCTTGATGATATATTTATGCTGCAGACTTCTGCCAGAATAACCATGTCAGTTGGGGTAGATGAGGTATGATTTGAGATTGATTTAGCTGTAGCAGCAAAAACCTATCACGTAGACTATAGAGCCAGAATCACATTTTTGTCAGCTCTCTGTGAGAAAGGTATGCTTTGACAGACATAATAAAGATATGTGACCGTGGAAAGAGAGCTTTATTGACATGATGTAACAGTTTAACTGTACTTAGAAACTACGGATATGGTAAACATAGTCAGAGTAGTAACAGAGGTGATTACCTGTTTTTTGTGTGTTTTGTTGTTTTGGGTTTGTTTTTTTTTTTGGAATGGCAACTTCAAGAGAGCTTTTCAATGACACACAAATCCATGTCAAACTTGTTAATGTTTTTGCATCTGGACATGTGCCTGCAATATCAGGTGAATGAAAGGCTTTGTAAAACCTCAAGGATTTAGTACGTTTTGCCTTCTAGACTGTCTATTGGATCCAGTTACTTTAGTACGTTATTTGTCAGGAGTTTTTTTCTGGTAAGAAAAAGAGCCAAACAAAAGTTGGCTTCTAAAGTAAGTGCTTTAGCATGGAAAAGATATTAAAGTAAATAACTTGCTTGGTCCACGTATGCTGTATGTGTTCTTTCTGAAGTTTATTCTAAATAAGATGACATATAGCCTGGCAACATGATGCTGTTTCCAAGAGTGAATTTTTCACTAGCATTAAGGAGCTCATAATGATCTGAATCAAACACAATTTTCTTGAATTTGTACCTGCATTTGAGAATCCAACACCAAGCAGACGGGTGTTCACATAAATATAACATATCACTATTTTTACATATAAAGGGACAATATTTCAATAGTATTTGTAAAAGTCATATAATCAGTGATGAAATATTCACTTGAAAAGGACTTGAGTGTTTCAGCCACAGTTTGTCTCTGAATCTTTAAGCAGATTAACAGCAACTTGGCTTCAACTCATCAAGGTTTTCTTCCCTTCCTGCCCGCAGCAGGAATCCCTCTGTGAGTGAGTAGGCTGTTTTACAACTGAAGCCTTAATTTGAGACAAACAGAGGTAGTGTTGAGAGAGTTGTTTTGCTTGTTTTGTTTTGTTTTGTTTTTTTTTTGTTTTGGTTTTGGTTTTTTTTTCCTATTGGAAGAGAAAATAAACAAACAGGTTATCATGCTGGCTACTTTAACCAATAATTTGGAATGCACCATTAATTCACTTGTAAACACTTGCAAATCCTTGTAAGTTCTTATAAGCAATACTACCACAACATTTCAGGTCTCCAGAGAATGGGTAATCATAACCTCTTTAAGAAAAATTTATAGAATGAGGATTCACTCCTCAATTGTGCTACATCTTGAGGCTTATGACTGAGTGAATGTTTAAAATTTGCTTGTGTTGCATGCAAGAATACCTCAGAAAGGCAATCTGAGCTACAAGCACCACCCCAAGTGTGGGATACTGGCAAGAGAAATATTTGAAATGCCTTTTTCTCCAGGACTTAAATACTTTTAAGTAGAGGATGAAGGAAGATATGTGTGCTAGGTAGCATTGATACCTCCAAATATCCTTTAAAAAATTAGAGATGTTCATAGAACAACTTCTTCTCACCTTTTGTCAGCTGTGTACTTAAAATACTAATTCACAAAGGGGAATCTTTAGTTCAAAATCCTATTTTGTGTCTCAAGAGAATGTTCTATCCATACGGCTGGAGAAACTAGGAAGAAAAATGCACTCACCTTCTCATGATGCTGTGCACTTTGAAGACACCTTGGGACAATATGAGAGCATAAATCCACAAATTACCAGGAAATTGTTACAATTCTTACCTGTGAAAACTTCAGTTTAGTTTCCCTTTACTAAGAACATTCCTGTATTTTATCCATTGACTCTTGAGTGTAAACGTAAAACAGTTCCTACAACAGATTTTATTCTAAAGGAAAGAGAAACATTATCCTAACCAGGTAAAAGGGTGATCAGCAAACAAGCTGAAAGGACCGACTTTTGAAAAGGAGAAAATGTAGGAGATGGATTCAGAGACTGATAGTACTCTTTATCATCTGTTCATCCTTCCACTGGGATAGGCCACATAAGAGATCTCTATTGTACAAGGACAAATAAGAACAGTAATAAACTTCCTGTTACATGATAGTAAACCTTCAATTAAGCTATTTCTTTCTGTGCTAGCAAGCAATTTTGCATAAGGAAAAGGTCTTCTACCCTAAAATGTAATCCCTAGTGAATTTTGTACAAGTTAATTGTAGATTGGTGAAAAATAAGATAAGAGAAGTGTTGACATAATTGTAAATAACAGCATGATAGACTAAAATGCCTAAGTTGGATAACTTAACGCATCTTTTTAAACTTTGCTCATCTATGTGTGCAATATTGGCTTTGAACCAGACATAGCTGTTTGCAGCCCAGCAACGTATCCAAATTTAACACTGTGTATAATGGCACAAATGTGATTAATATGTCATACTAAGATTGGTATGCTAAGCATTGTACGTCCACATAGTATGAGTAGTTCCTGCACTGTGAAGATTAGGGTTTAAGAAACAGAGGAAATGCAAGTGCTACCTATTTTGTACAGTGCAGGACTGCAGTATTGAGATTATTGATGATGTCCAAGAAAGTTTGCTGTGAAGCTGAGAAGTGAACTAAGATCTTCTCAGTATCTGGCTAGTGTCTTGAACTTCTGTCATTCTACTACATTGCTTTTTTTTTCTGAGACTATCACACTAATGTGACTTAATCTCTTGAATTTTTTGACTAAATAACTTCAAATAGGTTTTTGAGACTGGGATAGGTCCTGAGTCTTCAAACTCTACGCAAGATTAGCAGTGCTTACTTACACAGAGAAAGTAATTGAAGCTATATTTATGAAAGGAGTATTTAATAAATCTGATTTTGCCTACACCACTAGAAATGATGAAATACCAAATGGAACAAATGTCTCCTTACTCACCAACTATGATCACTTCTTAATTCAGTTGGAAATAACAAACACACCTTCTAGAGCATCTTGACAGGGAAATTAAATTCTGCCTGTGCAGCTGGACTTAGTTTGAGTTTGCCAAGCGAGAAGAATCACAGTTTGGGCAGACCTGAAAGTGGTAAAATGTGAAGGTAAATTCTAAGCATATCAGCTAGGCACTGGATTGCTTGGATCACTATCTAACTTGGATAAGATAGCCGTGACCCTGGCTCTTCCATAGCCTCTGACATGCCTTCTCCTTTGGAAGAGAAGAGCTTGCTGACATGTTAAGTTTGGCTGTCCTTCTCTGGAAAATTTCTGTTGCTTGGGAGGAGAGCCAGCAACCGTCATGAGATGATTATCATCCACTGCTGTAATACATAGTAACAGTTAGAACAGAGGTCTCTGTTTCTGAAGAGGAAAGATGAAAACCAATCATAATAAGGCATGTTCCTAAAGGGCAGAAGGGTAGTTGCATGAATACTTGTGGTTTAGGAAGAGCGAAGGCTGTCTCTCACTTTTGTGTGTAGAGGATAGCAGTTCTTTCGTGAAATGGAAGAAAAAGCATTTAGATGAACATGTCAATCATTGAACTAAGGAAGTTTTATCCCTCTAATCTTAGGGGGCACAGAGGGGATGTTTCCTTTGTTGTTTCCTACAAGCAAAGATAAGATCTAGGAGAGCTGTAGTCATAAAAGCAGCACTGTGTGAACTTCCCACTCTACATTTATTTCCCTGCTTCCTAGTAAATGCATGTGGCCTTAAGCTTAACAGTAATCTACGTAAAGTTAAATATTTATGAAAAAAGTTTCAATTTTAAAATATCATCTGCACTTTTATCATGCATGTTTATGCTAGATAAGAGGAAATATGTTTTCAGTCAAATGGAAAAGCATCGATGTTCTATTTCCTGTAAAAAGAGTAAATTCTTTCTCTTAAATACAATATGCGGGAGATTTCCAAAACCTCCAAGATCTCGTAAACAATCACCTTTCTGACACAGCTGCCAACCCTCTTTTGGATTTAAAAGAACCAGCTCTGCTGTTTTCTGGAGTGTCTAATCTCTGCTAGATAGATTCCAAGGAGATGCAGGACAATAGTTTAAGCTCTATTTGATTGCATTTCTTGAAAAAAAGTAAATAAGAGACTTCCAGATCAGCATTGAGGTTTTAGATTATGACCTTTTTATTTCAAATTAAAAGAAAGAAATAAAAGCACTAGACCTAGAATCTAGGTCCCTAAATATACACAAATCACTTGCAGAAATATTTTGCTTTAGAAAAGAACACTGTAAACTTTAGTAATTACTGCATGGTATATGCTGTACTGATTCTAATATTACAAAAGTCAAGTCTAAAGTTGGAGAGCTAATTCGTTGAGCATTGGTAGCAATAGTTTCAATGAAAGCAATTATAAAGTTAATCATACATACACATGTTTGCAGGACCAGAAATTTTATTAAGAATTCATTTTCATAAATACCTTCATCATGTCTTCATCGAGATTCCACCTCTTCTGTGTAGATATATCTAAAGAAAAAATGAAAAGGAATTTGAAGCTATGATAGTTTTTATTTTGTGAACATGAGAGCAGAGGGAGCAAAGAAAATCTGAAATAGAAAAGTGTACTCACCCTCATAAAATGAAATCATAGAAAATCAAAATGGTATGACAAATGGAGTCTGTTCTCACTGCAACAGTTCTATAAGAGGCCTTAGATTAAATTCTAATTATAAATAATAGTCACTTCTAAATAGTAGTTTTGTCTCACATTACATAAACACCTTCTGAAAACTCATTTGAAACCGACCTTCGGCATTTTTTCCTTTATACAATGGTGTATTTTCTTCCATTTAGTTAAATATAATCCAAGGATAAAATGTAAATGCTTCCAAAAACTACATGAAAAAGATAGAACATAAACTGAAAACACAAAACCAAAATTCTTTTATACCCTGTCTCAATTATTATTCAAGAAAGTATGCCTTAAGATAAATCATGTTGTCTCTCACTGTTGTATGGTCTACATACAGCTGCTATATGTAGCAGACAAATATTGAAATGTAAGACTTGTACAAGAAATTATTGCTGATTCACCCAGATAACAATAATAGTTATTAGTTCTCAGCAGGATAGATAGTCTTGAGATAATAACTGCGACTGGACTTCTATTAAGTAAAAGTAGGATATCTGTTTACAGAAGAGGACCCAGAAGGGAAATTTAGATGTACAAAAACCTGTTTGATTTATACAGTTCTGTGAGTTAGAATACCAGCCTGGGATTCTCATTACATTTTTACAGTCAAAATAATAACAAATGTTCTCCTACATTAACTGACCAATTCCAAGTAATAACTTGCTCGTCTCAAGCAAGAGTTCATCTGACTTTCAGTGCCAGTTTAACAGTTACCATGCAAATACAGGAAATTATAATCTTTTGCTACGTCATTTATATTATTAATGAAACATTTAACATCACTTTGTAATCTTTCCCACAGGAAAATTTCTAAATGTATTCATCTGGGTTTTCTGGGGGTTTGGTCTCTTGACAAGGATGGCAGTGATATCTTGTCTGACTTAAATTCTGTTAAACTGTGATCACCTGCTTATATACAGATGCAGACATTTTTGCAGTCCTTGTGGTAATAAAAGCTTTTATTTAAAAACCTCTAATGAGCCATTTAGGAAAGGATATGAGTAATATTTGAAATTCAGTGCATATGACCTTGACAGACAGCCAATACAGAGCACTAGAGAGGAACACACAATGAAACCAATATGGAAAAAATAAGTATCCTTTTAAACATATTCCATTGAGAGGGAGTTTTTCTCTTCATCACTCATTCACAATGGAAATGGCTTGAGGTAAAATGAGAGTTTCCATATCCACGTGTATGGACCAGTGTATTCACCAACCCTCCATTTTATTTAATACAGCATCTTAAGAGGATCAAGATGGTTCCACTGGAAAGACTTTGGTGTATATTTACCTGCAAGTCCAAGAAGTTAAATAAATGCACATCTGAAAAGGGTGTATGTGCTTAATTATCCTCTTGAGTGAAGCTCTGTTTTTTCCAGCTAAACATCCTATAATAGGACACTGAAATGCTTCTGGCACCAGGTTATAATGACCAGAGGTCCCTTCTCTAACTCTCCACAATTGTTTCACACGGATCCTAAATTACTTAAAACTTTATTGAATGGATTCCACTGTAACTCAATAAAATGTGCTAAAGGGAACTGAGGAGCAATACTGAAATAAATTTGATTTCAGCTACCACCCACCCTTTAATTGCTTAAGTGTCTGAAGTCTCTGACCATTTAATCTTTGAGGCACTAGTAACATACCCAAATGATTGGCTGCAAGTTTTTAAAAATTACCTTGTGTACATGCATTAGGAGCTCTTGGTATACTGCAGGGGAAAGGAGTTGCTATAGAAACACCACCTTAACACACTCCATTCACTGATGGCTATAAAGAGATACAGTGGTCCCCGAATAACTACTGCTAATCCACATGACATTAAAAAAATTACTAGGTTTTTGCTCTCAATATTCTTACAATGCCAGGGAACTCCCCCTGCTTCCACGCACCCTAGTCTCCCACCTTTCCATTCAAACTTTCTCAGATGGAACTTTGGCCTTATCATTCCCAGAATGAACAGTGTCTCCACAATATGCTGTTGATATCAGAGAGTTCAGTTTGTTCAAAGAGGCTTAGCTAAAAAGTAAAATTACTGAGCAGAAAATTTGTTCTGTTTCACCTCAAGCCAGGATGCCTATTCATCTTTAAACATTCCCAACATTTAACTACCTGTGAGTGGACAGAAGTACATGCACAGTACAATTAGTCTCCTTTCTTCAGTGATATTGTGATTCAGTTTGAAATGACAATTTCTGAAGAAAACTAAAAAGTTAAATCTATGCAGGACTAAAATTAAATACAGCCTATCTCATGATGCCTGCCACAGTCTAACATTAAATCATTCATTCAGGAGGTAGAAGACCTGACTTCTACACTATCCTCAGTCTGGAGAAGGATTTAAATATAAAAGAACGTTAACAGCCACTTTGTCCCACTCAGGCTGTTTCTTGCTCTGTAAAGATATAACCAAAAGGGCACATGATTAAAGCAGAATGATTAGGGAACTTATCTAGAATAAATTATCACAGCTGGATTGTCGTCAATGAAGGGCAACGAAGAAAAGGGAGACCTTAGTAGAGTCTTCCTCGTCAGACTTTAGATATCTCCTTTCCTCTTCTGACTGATTGCAGATGGTTCTTTTAGATTACTTGGATTAGTGTCCTTATCCTTTCTAGATGTGAGCATCTACAATATCATTTTGGTAATAGCTGGGCTAGATATCTAAAATAAATGGTAAGAATTCCAAATTCCAGATTCATTTTCTTCTTTATAACTTTCCCAATATTGTAACTAAAATAAATTCATTTATTTTTTGGTCTATAAATACTTGAAAAATTATTCTCCCTGTCAGAATTTTCCATTTAATTGGTGCAGACAGAACTTATCATAAACAGAAAGAGGACTTGGAAGTGTTCATGTCAAGTTGAGGAACCCATCTATTCAGATACTTCACTTTAATGGTGTCTTATTGTCTCCCTTATCTCACAGAAGCGTGAAGTACTTAGAAATGACCAGAAAAAAATGCTGTGAAAGGTCTATGGTCAGTAAAAGTTTTTCTGACAAAATATCTTTTTTCCATGAAGCTGCATTAATATTGTAAGTTTTTCATGTGAGGAAAATGCAAATATTTTTATTTTGTTTTCTCATTTCAATTGGGAAAACAGTGAAGTTGTTTTGATTTTTTTGTAGTTTATCCTGTGTTTTAACGTGACTACCATTATAGAAAAATCCGCTTCATTTTTGAGATTTAACAATAATTGTCTTTTATCAGTTGTTGAACCATCTTTTTTTCTGTAGGTAAGATGTGTTTATACAGAAATGGAATAACTTACCAGTTAATAGTACCATTTTGTTATCACAAAAAATAAAAAGGATACAAAAAATGAAGGAAAAAACCTTACGGATTAATGAGTTAAAATCCTTAAATCCATTTGGTTTTGTCTTATTTATAAGCAATGAGAATGGGTTTCAAGAAATGAAAATGTTCCTTGAAGATAGTTTCATTTACTTATGAAGAAGGGCGACCTCGCCTGATCTGATTAGGCTGAAAATCGTACACAAGTTGAATGTCATGTTCTTTAACATCATGTCATCTCACCTTATTAAAATGAAATGTAAACGGGTATGGTGTTTAAAAATGCCAATAGTTTTTATATGAACCCTGCATAGGCTGATTCATACCGTATTAATAGCAGCTGGGGAATTATTTTTCTTCAAACCTTAGATAAGGGTAAGTGCTATCACACTATTATGTGCTATCAGGAAGTGATCTTTGATCTGATGTAACAAAAATCTTCTCACATTCTGTTATTTCTCCTCTACTTTTAAGTTTCATTTCCCATTTCAGAGATACTTTGGTGGTACAAAGACTCACCTTGTGTGAGTGCACAGTCTCCACTTGTTTCTCCTGTTGGACCATTGCTTTCTTATTAGCTCTAAGTGGTCAATGTCATATTTGAAAGTAATGAATGTTTTAAAAGTTCTCCCAATAAAGTTCTTGGCTTTCTAATGCTCTCTATATTTGCTTAAGGGGAACTATTTTTTCACTAGCAGATTAGCCATTCCTATAGCAAATAGGAATTTCTGCCTTTTCCTTGTCTTTTCTTTTAATGCTTCTTAGAATGTAAAGAGATATCATGAAAACATGGCACACCTCACTCCAGACACCAAATTAAAAATAAACAAACAAACAAAACCCTCCCTAACAATCTAAAGAATCAGTTTCTTCACAATTTGTCTGTGCCACAGCTTAGACCTGAAACATAGAATATGCCTTAAAATTCATTGTTTATAAGCAGGTCATCTCCTAGGATGGGAATCCTGAATTTAAAACAAGTCATTTTTTCACCTTTAGTATGCCATGGGCCCAATAACTTCACGTGATTCTAAAGTGAAGTGACACCCTGACTGTCTGACTGTGCAGTGGTGGCTGACTGTATATGAGCTCTAAAATAGTAATCCTGATAAGTAACCCTGACAGGTTTTGAATTTAATCAGAAATAGAAAGGAAGATATTTTAAACTATGTTTTTTTTTTTTATTTTTTTTTTTAATTTTAGACCACTAAAATAATTCTGTGTTATATACTAAATGAAAAAAAGTCAGTTATTATGTCTGTAATTATTACATGATTTTGAAGGTTAATTGGTAATAAAATCTGAAATGTCCAAGCTGTTCCAATCATAACTATTATATCATTTTTAGAATAAAGATCACATAACTATTGAACTATAACAGACCTCCCAGTTTTTATGAAATATGTCTCAGGAGGTCTGTTAATCTCTTCTGGGCCATCTGTCCTATTTGAATCAGAGAAGATAAAGACTTTTGGGATCAGGGAGAAAGTAGGGCAATGCATTCTGGGACATATCTAACTTAGGCAGAAATATTCAAGAGCGGCTGTTAAATAAGGATCATTGAGCAGGGCACATGAATGGCAAGAAGTCTGGTTAGAAGACTTCTAAAACTGTAATACTTCACATGGAATCTTGCCAAAGCTTGCTGAAGTTAGTAAGAGAAAGAAAAATGACAGTGATTAAAGTTTTGATTCTCCAGACGTTATCAGAAATTATTTCCTTCATCTTCGTGCTATTTGTCTCCTGCTCATTGTGGTTCCTGGCTTAAAAAAGAAAAATTATATATTCTTTTTATATAGGTATATTCTGAAAAATGGCAATATAATTTAATTAGTCTGTTGGTCTCAATTATTAAGCCTCTGCCAAAGAAACATTTTTTTTGGGGGGGGGAGTTGTTTGTTTTGTTTTTTTTTTTTTTTTTACTACAAGGTGTACTCATGGTATAAAACTTTTAAACAACCACAAAAGAAAGCATCAATATTTAACAAACTACAGAATTATGATAATGAAATTTACTGAAGTCTAGCAATCATGGGTAGCTCATATTGACCTGGTAGAATAGCTCAAATAACTATGTTAAATAGCAGCCACCTCTCGGAGCAGGCCTCCAGAGACCTCTGCTCCTCACCAATGTTGCCCCCTTGGTGCTATGCCATACCTATCCTCTCCACAGGGGTAATCCTAACACTCTTTCTGTCTTCACTACCAGAATGGTTTTCAACTCACCCCTGGGAAGAAGAACACAGAGACTTCTCTTTAATTGGGACTATGCATTTTGGAACAGCTCGAGAAATTTTAATGGCCTCCTAGATGTCGGTGGGGAACCATACTTTTTATCAGGTTCAGCTATTCAATAAGGAGCAACCTTTTCAGAGCCTGTCAGTGACTGTGAGTTTAGAGTGCTCTATGTGCATTTGCTTTTCTTTGAATGCTCCATCTCTCTGCAAGCAATATTGTCCAGCAAGGGAAAAGCAGTTTTTACTATTTCAACTGTAAACATCAAAAGCTGGCTCTCATCTTTTTGCTCTTCAACTTAGTACAAATAACCAACTAGTCAAAGAGCAAGAACTGCCTTAAACTCAATAAAAAAGAATCTGAATAGCCAAAGGAGTAAAAAATCTGAGCTTCAGGTGTGGGTCCCTGAAAATAACATTGTTATGTTAAGCCACTGGGTTGACTAGACTGAAATCACATACTGAACCTTGCTTTTAAGCAGATCGTTTTAGAGGCTGAATTTTAGACTTCATTTTTCCTAATCTGAGAAACCTCTATGTACAAAAAAGTTAAAATATTATTTCTAATTTAATTTGTTAAAAGCTATACTTTTTTTTTAGCATATACATTGGAATACTGTGCAATTCCCTAAACAATATTTAATTATATTTGCTTCAAAATAATTCACACAGGCATCCATCCTCAATACATCATAAAATATTGCTCCAGTACCAGATATACTGATGGCAGAGCTCTCAATATAATTTTCCCAAAGCGGTATGCTGCACATCGTCTGAACCGTACAAATATAGAAGCAGGCATAAAGAAGGATATTGTTCCTGTGTAAAGACTTAAGTTTGTTTAGGTTTTGCTCTTGGAACTGAACACTGCCTAACTAGTAAGCAAGCACAGAGGGAAGATTCCCACTGATGAGAGGATACTTTTATTAGAAGAAAAGAATTCCAAACACTGAAAAGCACCAGACACTTCATTAAGTTACTATGGCTTGTTGAGATGCCGTATATGAGCTAAACTAGCATAAGAGACCCGTTGTGTACCCTTGGCTCATGGCAAATGCGAAGTAAAACTGTCCGAAATAAACAACTTTTTTTTTTT
>VXBH01005538.1:416581-442518 GCA_013400035.1 Rynchops niger
TTTTTTTTAAATACATGTTTTATTTCTAATTTACAATAGGTTAAATATCCAGGTGAAATCAGGTAAAGCACCTGTCTAACACGTGGTAGATCAATTGTTTGTCTTAGTCTGTATATCCTGACCGGGACCTGTGCCAATATGCATGAAAGAATTATTCACATTCTTCTCTTTTAAGTGCCTTTACAGAGGTACGCTTGCCATTTCTTAATTTATTCCCTTTTGTATTATTTTTAATCATGATTATGGCTTTGCTTTTCCTATGACCTCACTGTCTGATATGATTACCACCAGATCAGAGGCCAGCCATGCCTCTGGCCCCAAGAATGCCATTAAACAGAGAAGGGAAAATAGAAAGGAGGTATTTTATTTAATGTAATAATTCAATGTCAACTAGGCACTGAGGGCCCCTCATGCCAGAGACATCCCACCAGGGTGAGTATTCCCTTCTACCACACTACAGCCCTCTACCTACATTCATTCCCTAGCTGGAGTCATTACCTGTAATCTACAGGTTGGTAGGGTCCTAGGCAATATCCTGAGATGTCAGTCAAGAAGCTGGAGCCAGCACCTGGTGATTCTGTTTCTGTGTGTCTTTGCCCTAATAAATTTGGTATATAACTTAGAGATGGAAGGAGGCTATATTACATTCTAAGGTCGAAAGAGACTGGATAACAGTATTGAGGGCTAAGCTTACAGATCTTGTCCTGAAAACAGTCAGTGCACCTCACTTTATGTAAGGCTTATTTAAAGATGATCTGGCAGAAGTTGAGGACTGAAATGAATTTTCTGTGGGTGTCAGTCTGCTTTGAATGCATCCACATTCCTCAGGGCACTAGTGCCACTGTCACCAGCAGTTGTCTGCTCTCATGCTGCTGGACTTCATGTCATCAGGCAGGAAAGAAAGTGTCAGCCTTATTTAAGACAAAGATGACTAGATTCCTAAACACACTTGTCATGGGATAATATTTTTTTATTGTTAAAATTTCATAATCCTGGCATATTCTTGGCATATTCTGGAGTAACTGGACAAGGATGTGTTTTGTCAAGGACTATTGCACAGAAAGCTATTGTATTTGAAGGCTATAATGAATTCTGGAGTATTGCAGGTAGCAGTAATACCATTCAGCAGTAGGCAAGGGGTAGGTGGTCCCAAAGACATGAGATTATCTCAGTGAGTGTGTCCACATTGATACAGTGGGTGATGGATTGAGTCTCACGTCTTTCAGATGATGCCAATTTGCAATGGGATTAGATTTCTGTAAGAGATATGCTCTCACATCCTGCTTTGGTCAGGGCAATAGGGAGAACATGAACAAGCCCTTGCCCAGGGGAAAGCTGTCTAACCTCTGCTGGTTGTGCCATACCTGAAGGGCTTCATGACTCCCAGTGTGTGCAGACTTTACCCAGAAGCAGTGGGAGACAACAAACTCGTGTCTGAAAGCCAGTCTTTCAGGGTGTTTCCAGACATTACAGAGAATATATACTGGGTTCAGCAAAGCTCCCAACCCTTTATGAGCTTCCTACAGCCACCCGTAGGCTTAGTGCGATGCCAGTAAATGTGCTGCTCTATGTGTGTTGAGAGGGGCTGGGCATGCCCACCAGCAAGGGACTGTAGGAATATGACATGGTGTGTGAGAAACCTCGTATGTAAACACCTATAGGAGGATATCCAGACTAAATGCCTAAAAGCACTTACAAGTGTTTCTAGATTGCAGTAACCAGGACAAATTGTGACTAAAAACCAGTCTTTTAATGGCACTTGAATACATACTGTTTCCATAGAACTCAGAATTAGGCACCCAGGTACTTAAAAAATATTCACTTTAATGTTTTCATGGATTCTGGCTATGTTATAGCTATTTAAGATCCTTACAGCTAATGATATTAAGTAATATTTCAAGGATTAGGCAGAAAAGAACTTGTGTTTCTGCTCTCCTTTGTCTGTCCTTGCCTGAAAAATAGGTGGTGTTCATTTCTATGGAAAACCACCTATAACCCTTGCTTAAAGGAATAAAGTAAGGCAACTGAAAAATGTCATAATTTCCCCCATCTTGTGCAGAAAAAGAGATGCATAGAACACAACTGTTTTGCATTTATGTGCAAAACCCACAGAATCGCAGAATCACAGAATGGTAGGGGTTGGAAAGGACCTATGGAGATCATCTAGTCCAGCCCCCCTGCCAAAGCAGGTTCACTTAGAGCATGTTGCACAGGATTGCATCCAGGTGGGTTTTGAATACGTCCAGAGAAGGTGACTCCTCAGTCTCTCTGGGCAGCCTGTTCCAGTGCTCTGTTATCCTTAAAGTAAACAAGTTTTTCCTCATGTTGAGATGGAATTTCCTGTGTTCCAGCTTATGCCTGTTGTCCCTTGTCCTGTCACTGGGCACCACTGAAAACAGTCTAGCCCCATCCTCTTGACATCCACCCTTTAGATATTGATAAACATTGATGAGATCCCCTCTCAGTCTGCTTTTCTCCAGGCTAAACAGACTCAGGTCCCTCAGCTTTTTCCCCACAAGAAAGTTGCTCCATTCCCTTGATATGGTAGCAAAGAAACATGGTAGCAAAAAAAGCATGGTATCCATCCTTTCTACTGCACAAAGAGATCTGGAAAGCATCATAAAGCTCCAAGCTTCCCCAGAACTTCCACCTGGCTCTTTTCCTACCCTTCCTGAATCTCTGACAATTATAAAATTATTTCAGTGGATCTCTGGCTGTCACTAGCCCTTGTGATACCTCCTCAGTGCTCTTAACTTCCTGAAGGATTAAAATCACCCCAGGGGAGTTAAAGCTGCAGTAAATAAACAGTGTGATTACTGTGTACTGTGTTTTAAACTGTATGTGTAACAGATAAAATAACTAGCCCATAGGTGCAGCAAACTGTCCCAAATCAGGAGAATGCAAATTTCAGTTGTACTACAAAGGGGAAGCTAACCTGTGTATTGTACTAATTCTTAGAAGTCTTTTTGCCATGCATGAAAATCAGCTAAGGTTATCTGAGTATTGCAGACATTATTTTCATTTTCTTTTTTTTTTTTTTTTTTTTTTCCCAGCTTCTCTCGCTCCCTTAACAGAGTTGCTGGATCCCCTGCATTAAGATAACAAAAAGCATAAGATGTCTACATTTCTCTCTATGTGCAATCTTAAACAATGAAAGATTTAATTTCACCATTTCTGCTGTCTGCTGTGATTTTTTTTCACACAGCTCTAGATGGCAGTGCTGATAAACAGCTAGTGCATTCAGCAGGGACAGATTTTACTTGGTGAACTGCTACAACTGATTTGGAGTCCTAACCTTTCCTCCACTTACCCTGTTTCCCACTCTACCACCTGCAGCCCTATAAACAGAAAAGACTTGCATGATGGAAGCCATCTGTACAGTAACTCATCAGAGTGCTGAAGAGCTGTTCTGCTCAAGTGTTATCAATGTCTTCCAACTCACTGTGTATTTTTCTTACTGCTAAAAACAATCCCAAGCATTCTCTTTGGCAGATTAGTAAGGAATTCAAGTAGCAGATGTTCAAATCACTTTTTATTTTTTGCATATTGAAACTCCATAAGGGTACTAAGATCTGTTTCTAGGTCTTTGTGCTAAGTGCAGCAGTTCAATCATCTCTGCTCCATAGTCAGTAACTACGATATAAGGAAATAAGTGTACATTTATTGCCTGAAAACCTATGTACATTTTTTTTTATTATGTTTAGTCTTCCTGGCAAATGCCAAGAACAACTTACACTGATTTTTATTCCTATGTTTTCCCCACAAATAATAAACATCATGCTGTAGGAAATACCTGAATAACTGTTTACAAGTTACTGCTGAACAAACTTCCTACAAATAGACAACAAACGTACTACAAATAGAAACTTCTACCTAGCATTCCTCAGTATAAATTCAGCATACAAAGGTCCCCGGAAGATATGACTGAAGTGGTCTGCTGGGATAAAATCTACTGGATTACTTGAACTACAAATCTCTTTTATACCATATTTATCCTCTTGCATATGTTGAGGCATACGTACAGACTTCTCATCATAATTTTTTTCCAGAGTAAGTAATTTTAGGTACATACACATTAGTAAAGCTCTATTAGTAAAATAAATAGTGCCAGGGAAGGTTCTCAAGCATTTTAGTTGGATCTTCTACCCTGGTAAATCTTAGAACCCACCCAAGCACAATTTTGGTGCATGTTGACTAGGACTACCCCAGCAATTCCCAGTCATAGTTTAGTAGTAAGAACCTTACAGGATCCATTATCAATGGGAAATTTGCATTTAGTTAGCTTGTTTTGGAGACAGTGAAACTATACAAACATGCACATAAGTTTTTCTATGCCACCTAGCTTCAGTGCTCCAATACATTCTTGTGCAGTTTTAATTTGCTGGTACAGAAATGACCTGAATTTTCAACGTTTTTCTTCTCCAAAAAAGTACATCATTGCTTTCAGACCATAAACTTATGAACGCTCATAGGCACTGCAGTTACAGAATCCAGACAAAACAGGAATAAGGGCAGGCATTGGAACACATCCATTTATACCGTCGCATTCCAAGGAAGCCTTACTTAAACATCATGAATATGTGCGATTTTACTGTGAAGACTTCTTATTTAACACACAAATCTTGTTATATTAGTTGAGTGTGACACTTTGTATGAAGATGTCAATATTTGGTCAGAGGAAGTTTTTAAGTTGGAAATGCTGGATGTCTACCACATGGTGGTAGATGATACACACAATCCTTGTGAATCTCAATTTATCGGCAATAAAATGGCCATAAAATTAACATTTCACAATATTCTAAAACTCATTTTATTCTTTGAAATCTTTAGGAACTCTAGATTAAAAGACTTTCCCAGCATAACTGAAAATCATTATATTTGTTTTCAATTGCCCTATACATTTAACCTGTAGCCCCGATACATTATCAAGGCATAGAGGAACATAATTTGGCAAATGCACTTCAAATCCTACCAGATCCATATGCTTCAGAGCCTTCTCAGTTGAATGCTATTTAGTTAAATTGCTGATCAGGTTTCTTGAAGGGAATTTTTCTCCAGCGTGTCACTAGTCACATACAAACTTGTCTGAGGACGATGTGTAATGATGGCTACAAATGTCAGAAATGCAGGTACTATTTTACCTTAATCTACTCAAGTGAAAAGCATAGATGCTTACCTTCAGAACAGAAGAACAGACCTTATTACAACATGAAATCTGCATATTTAACTCATAAATAGTGCAACAAAACTAGTACATAATACAAGATTACAATATGTAGCTATATTCAGGCCTGCTGGAAGCATTATCAGTGGATAAAGGTCACCTTTTCCTCTGCCATGTATGCAGCTCATAAAACTGATCTCACATACTTTTTACTTTTAGCTCTATTGACTAGAAAGCTAATACATTTTTTTAGTACTATTCAAAGCTATTCCTAACTAAGGAATAAACATTTCCTACCTGAAGAAAAGAAGGATACTGCTTTCTCTTTTTCAGAATATCCCTGTAGTCTGCTTCTGCTGTTAGGCAACTTGTGATGTTTTTTAAGACTTGAAACTTTGTAGGTATTTATCACTGTTGATGAAAATTCTGATGGGAAGTCTTCTGAGAGTTAATGGGGACTGAAAGGAAGCTATTTCAGTTTTGGATATATGATGCCTAAAATACTGTTTTAAAAGAAAGTATCTATTATAGATATCATACGCTTTCTGTAAGACTGCACACTCATGCTGTAAGATTATTCATCTGCTTAAGGAATTTTTTCTTTATGCAATAGTCTAACTACCTTAGAAAAAATATTGAAAGGAAAAGATATAAGGGAAGTCTGGAAAAGCATTGCCCTCTTCCATATAAGTTTTGGCTTTTAGTATAAAGGTAAAAAACCCATAGCAGAGTGCTGCAAATATCCACACATAAACAAATGGATGCCTTGAAAAGACTTTTGATTTTCGTTTCAATCACTACATAAATAACTTTTCTTGGTTAGTATCTGGTCTTTGGGAACTGAAACAAGTAGCTGTTTTGATCAACAACAGTAAGATCATTCTCAAACTAGATTTAATTAATAAGGCACCCATTTCCTTTAAGACACGTATAACACTAGCTAATGTGTTTGCTTGCCTCAAATAGGCATACCATAAGGCCACATTAAATATCTTAAATGATTACAATTTTATCAATTCCTTTGGCTTTTTTTTATAATTTCTTAATCTAATTTTATCAGTTAAAGATTTTCTTAAATCAAGTTAAATTTTTTCTGGTTAGAGAGAATGCTCATTCTTTTCTTATTCTGCCCTTGTTGGCTAATGAGAATAATTGGTCCCCATCCTTTTATAACATTCCTTTATATATTTGTAGGCAGTTATCATGGCTCTCCAGTGGTCATTATGTTTGGGTATTGAACATCTGCTCAAGAGTTTATTGATACTGCAGATAGCATCATATCTACTGGGAGTAATAGCACATTGCACTGTGTAGCCATTCTGGGAGCCCTACCTGCAGGAAGGTCACTCAGTACTAAATCAGAAACACCTACAAAATGCAAAGTCCTTACAGTGAGCACAATGAAGGTATGTATTTCTGCACATTTAGGTGAATTAAGTCTTTGCAAAGCAAGAGTAATGATTTGTTAAAAGTGTATAAAATTGTGATACCTATTTAAAAAAATTAGAAACAGGGACTTTCTGTATCTACATTTGATCATGATGTTTTCATGATGTCTCAAAGCATCAGATATACTTTTATATTTATTTCTAGACATTTTGTTCTGAATTCCCATGAGGTTTTGACATTTCTATAGTACCATCCATGCTTGAGAAGAAAATATTACAAGCCTGACAGGTGTTGACAAGCAAAACATTTGTTAGTGAAGCATGGTATTAATTATAAAGTTTATGTCCTTTGTTTTGATCCCTGGTTTGTCTCAGGGTAATTTTCAGGTAAGAAGCACTTGCTTTTAAAGTCTACAGGAAAAAAAGAGAGGAAGTTTTGGGCAAGATTATAAAAAAAATAGAAGATGAATTCAAGCTAAGAGAACATCCTGATCTACAGATCATTTCTCTTTTATTTAATAATTAATGCCAGCTACACCAGAATGCTTAAATCCTCCACAGATAAGAAATAATTAAGTTAACACCACTAAAAATGATATGTAATGTCTCAATCAGTGAGAATTTTTAAGTGGGAACATGGGTAATGAAACTAAAAGGAAATAGGCCTTTGGGTTTCCTGAAGTTTAAGTGAAAGACACATTCACACAGATGCAACTGCTATTGCACTTTAAGAGTTTAGTATCATCTGTTATAATAATCACTATATCTGCCAGCAAAGTAATGACTTTTCAGTGGCATTCTCACTTTCCACTTACATTTCTTTCTTCATCCCCAACAACATTCTGAAAATATGATAATGATTACACAATTCCCTTAAGGAGGCTACAGGAAAGGAAGGGAGCGAGGGAGGAAGAGAAAAAGTATTTGAATATCTAAATGAGAATCTGTTATTGTTAGCCAGCAAGATCTTTGTAAATGAAGGTATTTTCTGTTTTACCTTCTTGTGCAACCTCAAAATTTCATTGCTGTGTGCCGTGATAAAGATGTGACACTGAATGCTGAATATTGATGTACTATTTTTATTTACTGATAGAGCAGTGTGGTGGTGTCTTACTCTATGTAAAAACTGCTGGCATATTAGCAGCCAGGATGCTGAGAGCCTTCCAATTTGAAGGCATGGGGTGGGCCAACTGGCACGGTATTTATGAAAGGGGCATTCATACTATGCACATTGCTAAGCTGCCCACTGTGAATCAGAGAAAGAGAGACAAGCAAAGTGCTATTGAAGCAAAGCCTAGAAAAAGAGCATTAAAGAGATGGGAACAATGAAGGGCCAGTGTCAGAATGGGATCATGAAAGCCTGAAGCCCTGTAGCAAGGCTGGCAGGCGGACACATGCTGCTGCAGATCGCAGCAGCAGGACAAGCCATCAGGATACTATACATAGTTGGCAAGGTTGTTAGAATCCATTTGGGGTAGATTAGGAGCCCTGCAGAGAAAGGATTAGCAGCCATGAGCATAGTTTAGACAGCAGGAAGGTAAACTGAAAGTCTACAGTCCACTAGCATCTACCTTTGTGTTTTCTTCCTCATTGTCAGTGAAAAAGACCATCATGAAATGAAATGTTTTCAAATCGGTCAAGAATAAACTTGCTACTCCATTCTCTTCCCAGCTCTTGAGGGTGAGAGCATTGCCTCTGTAGTGGATAAGGAGAGAAAAGTCAGTTATCTATCTCGTACCAACTCTAATATCTCCTACATTCAAGACAAATCTTGGAGTCCTCATAGACCATTTAAGTTTCTATGGAAATACTATAATCAGGAAACCTATGCATGTATAGGTGAGTGTTCTACATGCTGTTTTTGGCTAGTTTCTCATAGATATCCAGCACGTAAGCCTAGAGCTGTTCTAGGGTGTGATGAGAATGCACAATGCATTGCACTGAAGTCCCATGTTCATGTTTTGGCACCGACTCTCTCTCTAACACTTGAAGCTTAGCTCTTCTTGCTGACTTAAGATACAGGAATTTCCAGTTTTCTGCAGTTTGGTTAACCTCCTGCTGAGGTTTCATATTTGAGGGCCAGACAGGTCCTCTGCACTATTTCCTCACCAGGGAGTCTGGCCTCCTTCACAGTGAAGCTGTAGCTTGCAGCGTAAGCCTTCTCCTTTTCTGTTTTGGTCTTTATTGTCACTACATGGAAATAGAGAGAATAACTGGAAGAAAACACTTCTAATGAAAGAGCTGTCCCCCAGTGGGACATCAAGAGGCGATGTCAGAAAACAGGACCTCTTATCGTGTACATGGTGATCCCTTTTAAATTGTCAGACAAAGCACTCACTTAAGTGTATGTGTCAAATCAAAAACAAAATATAAATCAACTTTATTTATTTATTTATTTTACTAACAGGTCTCACCCAGATAAACTATCACAGCTAGTTACACGATTGATGGTATCAAGATAATAACACTAACATTTATACTGATTTTATTTCATGAGGCATATGGACTGTATTGCCTGGCTTTGGCTTATCACCCAGCTCATATAATAACAGATCAGCTCAGAAGTATACAAACAAAAACCTGTGTGTGTTCAGAGAAGTATTAATTTTACTGCCTGCCTTTCCATTTGCTCTGAATAGTGATTGAGGACTTCTATAACTATATATAAACTTTGCTGGTATGGACTTTTAGCTTGGATCTTTTCATTAGAGTTGAGCTATGCTAGTGAACTCTTGCATCTGGCAAACCTAAAGTTATGTAGATATACTTTCCCACATTATGCTACTTGCAAATAAATCGTAAGTTGTTCTAAAGAATTCAGGGGAGCTCCTTCAAATCTCTCTATCCGCGTATTCTGATATATTTTCAACTTTTTCTGTGGCTGAATTTCATCCTTCTGTAAAATTCCTGAATATGTAGCCTGATGTGAGTGGGAGTGGTGTTGAAAGGTCAGAGAAAATGGCAAAATGTTCTGCAATATCCAGTTTTTTACTCCACACCCTGAGACTCCTTCAGACATCATTCTTTCCTGATCCTTTGGTGTGACCTTACATTTTTTTAGTTTCTAGTTGCCTCTTCTTGATATGATTGCTCTTCAGGACAGTCTCATTAAAACAGACTTGTTCAAATCTTCCTTCATGTCTTACTATTGACAATATCAGCATTTTTCTTGGAACCTAAAAGGCAGCTTCAACATGGATATCTTGAGGTCCTTATACTCGCGCTGTCTTGTTTTTAGGGATTATATTCTACATATTTTTGTATATGCAAAGACTTTGGTTTTTAAACTTTTCCAAGTAACTACTACTGCTGAAGCTCACTGGTTTCAGTTTGGATAATTTTTATAACCTTTTTTCTAGCAATTCAATTTCCTCATATATATTCAGAATGATGTGCAAATCTATCTTCCTGCTTTTTTTTTTTTTTTTTTTNTTTCTGCAGCATACTCTATAACAACCTGGTTAACTTCGTTTTTAAGAATGTCCTGGCTCTACCCTTCATCTGTTATTTGCCATTGAGAAATTGAAATTTACCTTGAATCCACAATGCTGTGCCCAGCCTCAGCTGTTGCATTTTAAAAGCAAACACAATGACACTTGCTTCCTGTTTTTTAATCCTGTCTGGGAAGGGATCCTCAGGAAACTTCTGCTAAACTACATCACTACCATTTCTTATCTTTCTAAGAATTTTTGCTTGATCCAATACCAGCAAGAGACTCAGCAGAGATAATCCACTGACAAGTGTTGTGGTGATCAGTGTTGTCCCATTGTTTTGTTGTAAACTCCCTCTGAATCTGCTTTCTTTTGTCTTATGATTAAATCATCAATTCTTACTTCAGGACTTTCTTTTTGTTCCATGAGTATACAGCACGTAACACAAGAGGTCATGGGAAATGATTAGGGCTCCTAAGTGCTAACTGTAATTATGATAATTATAATCAACAAGTATTTGCATGAATGTCATGCTATCCCCTTTTATTTATCAAGGTGGACCATAATTTGATGAGATTATATGCAGATTTAGCAGCTTTATCATATTTCACTTTCTTACACCAAAGAAAAATGAGCTATAAATGGGAGCTATATGATGAACTGAGTTTAGATGTAATTAGAAACGTAAGTTAAAGGCCAAGAGCCAGGCAGGAGTAAGCTGTCAGCAAAGGTTGAGGCTGCTATAAACCTGATAAGGAAGAAAGTGTGGGGTTTAAAATTGGGAGTGCTGGTAGGGTGGCTGTGGGTTTCTGTAGTGACAAGCTGTACTTACAGATTCGAGGAGCCCCTGATGAAAAGCTGTTCTCATTCCCTAATGTTTTATGGGAACACTGCAGCCTCTTGGAATATTTTTCAAGCAGAAAGCTATCATCGTGACAACACTGGAGAAAGAACGGCAAAAAAAAAAAATTCTTTCTGGTAGGGAAATAAAGACATCTTAAGCTCGACTTCAAAAGCTCTCTACAGCAAACAGTAGCTGTGGAGATACCGTTTCATCTTTGCCTCTGGGATATTATTAAGCCTTTCTAGTAGCTCTAACTGCAGGAGAAGGGATTACAGAAGTTGCTGCTGTGTAGCTGCCTGACATACAAATATGTGGAAAAGCAGAGTTCACGTTTTTGTACAAGGGCCACTTATTAGCACCGAAAGCTTAACCTAGAATGAATAGCACAGCACACTCTGCTAGCTGCGCACAAACAAAAAACATGCAATACCCTCACGACTCATGCTGGCCTTTTAAGTGCTTTGGGAGAATATTCAGGCTCCTGGCTTCCCTTTTGTCATGGCTGTGTATACAGAGATTGGTGCCAACTGAGGCTGTGCCGCTTTGGTACAGAAAGCCATGCCATGCCATTCACCCTGCTTCAGTTATGGCTGTGTCAGCATTTCCATGACAAATCCTTACTTTCAAGGGTTTACAGCTTAATCGCAGCAAAATCCGCAATTGCCTGAATGACACACACTGTTCCACTGTTAAAGGCTTTGTGTGCAAGCACCAGAAACACAGAGAAATAAATGATTTCAGGTGCTTCTATTTACTTGGAGCTGCTGCAGTGGCGTGGTAATGGCTTTGTACTTTAAAAAGGACATTGTAGAGTCAAGGTCCTTATTGTGAGTTAATTGTTACATTTGGNTGTTTTTTCAGTGCTTTTCAACAGATCACTAAGGATTTTGCAAGATTAGAGTGGTGAATCAGGGATTGGAAAATGAATTGCAAAACGGTAGAAGGCAGTTTAGAAACAGTTGCTTTCAAAACAAGTCCAGTTTCACTTTGTTAATCCTGTGAGACTGTATGAGACTGAACACCTATGCTTTCTAGGCCCCCACAGAAATAAGTCCCGGGCAACGTGTAGCACACGATGTCCCTAGCATCTGCTACACCCTGTCAAGTCTCAAGCACTTGCACTGAAAGACAGATTTTGTTTTTTAAAGATTAGCATGAGAAAGGAAAGTCACCTCCTCTAAATACTGATAAAAGACGGTGTGATGTTACAAAACTGGAGAGCTGTCATGATCAGAGGACGGTCACTGCAATAAATAGTCTTTAGGGCAGCTGTAGCAAGCGGCTCCTGGTCAAAGGTGATGAAGTGCTGGGCGCTTCAGCGTGACCAGTGTAAAATCAGGCAGGTGGATAATTGTTTGTAGGTTTGGATGTAAGCTTGATACTTTGCCATATCTCTAAGTCAAGTGCCGATGCAGTCATTTTTATTCTTAAGGAGCTGCTCTGCCACCTGCAATACTCATAAACAAAACTATTGCTATGCACTTGGGAAGAAGCCACCAAATTTTTCTTCCATCATAGATGCAGTCCTTACGGTGAGGACTTATACGGCCATCTAAACTCAGCTATTTAATTCTATGATTAAAGTAAGGACATTATTCTGCCTGAATTTAAATCTTCTGTTAATCTTGCAGGATTCGCACAATTCACACAATACCTTTCTTACTGTAATTTGAAAAATTGTGTGAGTCCAGACACACTCAGAGACTGTATATAATAGACTTTAATACCTCCTGTAAATATAGACCTCTAGAGAAAGATCTTAAATTATAATTAATGTTATTTTTCTTATTTTAAATAATGGTATATAATAATGAATGCTGGGAATCTATCTCTTCTAGGTGACTATGAAAATTTACTTCATACTTCAATTTATTTCCATATGTGAACAATATCTAATTATTGATTTTAGAAAAGATAATTGACGAAAATATCATTAACATGTAGGGTCTTGGAAAGCAAATCAGATTACGTGAGAAATATTGTCAGTTATTTAATTGAACAAAGCATAAGTAACCTGGAAATTGAATTCCAGAATGAACTAGTGGCTAGAAGTGACGCTGCTTCTATAAATAGCTATTTGCAAAACAGGTCCAAACTTTCACTTTGAAGAATTTATTATTAGCTTTACTATGTTCCCTCAAATGGAGCTTTAAATAAAAGAGCACCTTGATGAATAATATATACAAAATATAAACGAATAAACAATCTTACATGAAGTGAACAAGCAGAAAAAAATAGGATTCATTAAGCTGGATCTTTCATGTGAGAATGAAATAAATGTGAAATCAAACAAAACAATGTCTAAGGAAGAATGAATTGCTCCTGCGAAAAACTGGCCCGTGTATTGTGCTTCTGCTTTTCTTGCTTGTGTCCTGTAAAAATTAAATGGCTGACACGATGCCATCAGACCAAATGGGATTTGAGATGTTGCCATGATAAGACACTGCTGATTTTGCACATATCTGTCACTGAATTCTTTGTTTCTTGTTTGGCATATTCCAGTGCATATCCCAGAGTTTAGTAGCAACGGCACAGTACAAACTAAAAAGCTGCCAAAGTTGTAAAAGTAAGAAAATTGACAACAAACTATGCTTACTAGTTTAAACTCATTCAAATCAAACTAGAGCACTGATGAGAAGCAGAGAAGGAATGGCACAGGTGGTAGCACAGCACTGTGGCACAGCACTGCTTCTCCATCAGCTCTTGGAAGGCAATAAAGACTTATTTGGGTACGATGTCCATATAAATGTTGTCATAAAGGGAAATTACATGATCTGCCAGTTTCAGAAATCTGAAATTCAGGGGGTTTCTGAGGCCAGGGACTGCTTGCATATTGTTTTACATTTTAGAGAACCAACGAGGGTCATACTGATTATCAATGGTCCAAAGATGTGGTAAACTGAAATCTGGAAATTATCTCATGAAACTTGCTTTCAATGACCCAAATTTTCCTTTATCTTCTGTTCTCCCACCTTCTTCTATCTGTATGTTTGTTCATATATTTAATACTATAACTATGGACTCAACAGCTTCTATTTGTACTTTCCAGGTAGGAATGCCTTCAAAGTAGAAGGCTTCATAATTAGAAGATAACAATAATCAGAGATAACTGCAAAAATCTGAACACAGTTGTCACACAGGATGTCAGTCTAGAAGCCTAATGGTTCCCTCTGACCTTACCATCCAAGAATCTGTAAAGAATTGTAGTGGTAACTTGAAGATCTTAAAACACTTCTAAAAAAAATAGGGTACCCTAAATACAAAATACTTGTAAAGACAAGGAAAAGTCCTTTAGGCATATAGCCAAGCTAGCACATTGTAGAAAATTAATTTTCATGCTTGTGCTTTCATCAAGAAATATGTCACCATGTAGAAATTGTATGAAAAGGATAACCATTTCCTTTACAACAATATGTGCTGAAAAAGGAAACTTGTATAAACATTTTAGGTACAAATATAGTCTTTATTTCTCCCCTTTGAAGAACTGAAATGCATTTTAAATTACCTGCTGTAAATGGTATATCATGATATGATGAAAAAGCCTGTATTTTTAAATCAATGTGGTATCAGATCGTGTAATAGGGTTAAAATACTGCTTAAATGGGTTTAAGTTGCTGAATTACATTTAATAAATTTCAGAGAACATGTAGAGTTTATACCAAATTCATATCTTAGGTTGAGCATAAAAATCAAACACTTGATTTTTTGTTTTCTTATATGTATAGAATAGTTACCATTTTTCTTCTTCAAGCTGGGTAGGTAAATGAACAAATAAAATACAAAATAATAAAATTTATCTTAACAGTTTGAAATGCTGCATACATCCATTATTTTACAAAATCCCATGTCCTTTAGATTTTATTTAAGATTAACTAATCAGTAGAATTAAACAAAATCAACAATATAACTGACAGTGTTATACTATGTTTCAGTAATCATCAAAACTAAGACTATAATTAAACATTCTAAATATGTAAATTTCCTGATAATTTGCAATACAGTGTATATTAACTATATTAATGGTGTTTTCTTCAAAGTAACTTTTAATGTAAAAGGATTATCTGATTTTCCTTTTGTAAAAATAATAGTTTCCTTTGCTAATAGAAGCTTTAACTACTTTATCTTGTCAGACATATTATGCCTTAGAATTATGCCTTAGAAATGGGAACGGTACTTGGAATTCCTAAAATCTTTTTTTTCTAATCTAATTTAATTTGTGGAGGCTTGCAATATTTTGTTTTGTTTTGTTTTGTTTGTTTGTTTATTTTGTGGTTTTTTTGTTGTTGTTTTTTTTTTTTTTTTTCAATTTGAAAATCCAATCTCTATAAGTTCTATTACCAGTAATTCTGTAAAGTTCTCAAATTAATTATTTATTTATATTTCTTTGTGCATATCAGCTATTTTAATGATCTTTGATCTTTAATATAATTTATATGAGTTCAATATTGCCTTTTAAAATTTAAAGACAAAAAAGGTCAAAATATGCAAATAAACAGTAAAGAACACATGAAACTAAAACAATACTTATGGTGTTGATTTGTTCAGTATAAAATAATGTTTTATAATTAATAATTTGTGACAGAAGTGAAAACTTGATTATGGAAACTGACATACTCTTTGTGTTTGATATCTAGTTGAAATACATGAAGACAATACCTCTTTAGTATTCTGCACATCAGCCTTAGAAAACCGGCCTGCCTTTATACTTTTAAAGAATAATTACTTAGTGCTTAATACCCTAAGAGGAAAAATCAGAACGACAAAGCACCTCTGAAAAGATCTGCAAAAAGCTAGTTGTCTGTAGAATGGAAGGAGTGGGAATGTCAGAAAAAACTCATAGTGCACTGATGAATTGTTCAAAATCAATTTTAATTTTAGGAACAAATACTGTGAAAAAAAAGTAAAGATTAAATGAAAAGATAGATCATGCCATGGATTGATCTATGCAGCTAAGAAAGCAAAGGGAAACAAATTTTATGAAAGTCACTCTCATAAATTTTAATATATAACCTTCAGTTTACTCGTGTACCGTAATACAAAGATTTTTTATACTGTGTATTTAAAGTTATGGGTCTCTGTGTCAGTGGTGTACTGGAGTGATAGCAGCTGATGTGCCAACAGCCCTGGAAATATTACGCCAAGCCAGAGGAGCAGACATAATATCTGCAGGCTGCTATTGGAAATAAGACTGCCAACAACATTTCCTGTGCAGCTTTTAAAAAGGTGCAGTGTGTAGTTCTTCCAGCACGGCTCTGCAGTAATGAATGGCCTTTTAAGGAAGGCAAATAGTACCACGTTAAGATAATCAGAGCCCTTGAAAAGGAGATAGGAGCAGGGAGGAGAGGGAGAAAAGCTATAAGCAGCCCGCAGTGCTCTACTCTGCCCCCAGATATCTTTTGTAGCTTCTATCAGAAGCTAAAACGTTGTTAAATGCTGTCAACCTTGCTGAATGCATCAGTAGTGAGGGTGACACCTGTGCAATGGAAACACCTCAAATATACATTTAAGTTTGGAGGAAAGCAAGAATGAGGCAGAAGTGCAAAATATTAAGGTACATGAATTAGTGCTAGACATAAATCTCCATTTTTGAAGGCAAGAAGAAAGGCTCACTATCTACACATACATTGAAAAAGCAGTACAGACATAATTAGGGATAATGAGAGGAAGAGGGGGGAAGAGAGAGAGGAATTTGCCCCGTGGTACTGAGAAAGTGCCTCTGGCACAATTACTCTGAAGAGCGTCACGTCTCTAAGCTGGTGCCCACAGCTCAGAGATCACACCAAAGATGAAGCTGGAGGAAGAACTGTCCCAGGCCGGTGTAGCCCTGTGGGCACCAGCTGATCCCCAGCACAGCTAACAGCTTCCACCTACTGAGGAAATTAGCTGGCAGGCATGGTGCCTGCAAATGCTGATTTCCAACAGGGACACTGAACCATCTATGAAAGAATTTGTTGTTGGAGTGAATCTAGTATTATGAATTATGTTTTATTTTTCATAACTGTTTCATCCCTCTATCCAGTCTGCTACTCAAGGTGGGTCTGTGTGAACCTGACAACTGTTCCCGAGTTATCTCTGGAAGTAGTGGATACAAGTAAAATGATGTGCCCAAGCCTTCTCCTGGAAGATTTTCATTTCAAGAAAAGGCCAGGGGACCCAAGGGACCCGGGAGCTATAGCTGCTGTTGGGAGAAAGAGCATGACACTTAGAGCCACAGTCTTAGGACAAGTCCTGTCTGACAAGCATAGGTCCCTGCAACACCTGCAAAGAGAATATCACGATTCTGGGCAAGCCTTGAAGCCTGCCCTGACTTCCTCTGACACATCACATCGCCTCTATCAACAAGCTGTCTGTTTCAAAAGGTAGAGAGAAACATACATTTTCCCAGAGGGTCACATCTTTCATTGTACAGCACTGGTGAGTACAAGCCTGTTTGCAGGCTGCAATAGTGACTTCTGGGCATCTTGAACATCTGGCTTTGTAACAGTGTTGTTACACGAGAACAGCTTTTGTCCCACGGAAACCCTGTGAACGCTTATCCGCAATGGAGATTTACCCGATCTTCTGTAGGAGTATCGTATAAGAGAATTCTGATGGTATGGAGACTAAGCGCTGGCTTGTCATATGACTATAATTTTTTAAACTCCAATAAGGCAGTGATGCAGGAAACAAGGGTGAATTAGTAAACAAGGGGTATTAGCTGCGTGGTAGTGCTACAGTATCTGAGCAGTACAGCGCAGCACCACATGTGCCACGTGCCATTCAAAAAAATGACAATCAAAATATCGCACAAAGCTTTTCAATACTATTTTTGCATACATGGAATTCATGTACAAATACATTATATTCAATAATAAACTGAAAATTATCTCATCCCTGAACTAGCAGTCACTCGTGTTACTCACTGTGACTTCATTTGGAAAAGGTAGCAAGAAGGATTCTGATAGGTTTCCTGTGAAGAAAGGAAGAATTTGCAGAGTATAAACTTACCTTGATAGAGCATTTGTACAACTTTGCAAGTGCTAAAATGAGAAAACATCCTTTAAAATTTGTAAGATAAAAACAATGCAAAAATTGTGTGTATGAATAACTCAGGGAAACAGAGACCTCCTTTATATAAGGTTTATATAAGGTTTCATAGGGAGAGTATTTTATAATAAACATACTTGCTAACTTTTCTAATCATTCTTATTTCTGAATTACTTGTTTTCTGAACAGGGATTTTCATTGACTCTGTTATGGGCTGCCGTTTAATTCCTGAAGACTAGTATGAAAAGTGACAAAATTCAGTTAAAATAATTATATTTTTCACTCCATGAAAACTCTCAGTAATATTTTCTATTCTTCATTAAAACAACAAAAAAACCCAAACCAACCAACCAACCAAACAAACAAAAAACAAACAAACAAAAAAACACAAATGAGTTAGCCTGTAAGAGAGGATATTATTTTGAACAGAGAGATTTCTAAAGATTAATTTGTACTATCTGTAGTTACATTTCAAATGCTTTTTATCTCCACCTCAGAAGTGAGCGGTCTCTGTTTATATATATTTTCCATTTGTCCTTTTTTGTTTGCAAATTTACTTCCCCCCAAAGTTCCAAATTATTCATTCCTTCTCCTTTTTGTGTTTCCTCCCCTTTTCCTTCACTGCTGACACACAGACAGCTCTTCAATCCCTGTGAGTCATTTTGAAACCTGTGAGAGACTGCTGCAAGCAATATATTCCCTGATCATAACAATTTGATGTAGACTCATTCCCTGTGCAGATCTAAAGAGGAAAGTAAATTGGAATTTTTTTCAGCTGGAGAGAAAGCAGTAGTGCCAAATACCTGAAGTCATTGAAGACCTGATTTCAAAGATGATCGTTGGATTTAGGAGCCATGACACCTGTCTCATTTAGGACACTACTGGCAATTGGCTACCAGATGCGGTTGCACTCCTAGCCGGTAGAAAAGCAGCAGAGAATAAATAAAAAGTAAAGTTGCAGAGTTACCTTTAAAATGGTAAAAACTGTGCTAAATATCTTTGAAAGAAAAGGTATGTCCTCAGTTCAGAGGTGGTTCATCGTAATGTGAAGAATTTTCTTTTAACCCCTTCTGGTAATAGGCCTATTCTCTTCATTAATTCATTTAGTATTCTCTATTTAATCCCATATTATAAAATTTAGCTCTTTTTAAATAGCTCCATAAAGGTAATCCATTTCTATTTAAATAAGTACATAGTTCAAATATGTTAATTTGTTCCTGTTACTGTCTGTATTTTGGTAGTACCTACAGGACACACCTCCCTCCTAAGCCCTATTTTGCCCCTCTGTGCTAGACAATATATTGAGTACATTCAGATATAATACACAGGAAATTCTTGTCCTACAGGGCACACTGTAAAAAATTACAGCATAAATGTACAACAAATAGAGCACTAAATAGTAAAACTGTGGTATTGTGTTGTGTATTGGAAGACATCCAGAATGAAGGTCGACTGCCTTATGACATTTGGCATGTTTTTAATATCCTCTTAAGCATGAGAAAATATAGTAAAAAATGTGGTAAGAGTTTTCTGGTACAGGTAGAAAGGCATAACTCAAGCCCAAACATCGACACTCAGGAAACCTGCCCAACCTTGATTTATCCGCTTAGCAAATTGGGAAAACTGGGGTAAAAGATATCAGACAAAGATCACAACCAAGCATGAGTCAACTGTGTCAAACCACTTCAAAAAAGAAGAACAAACCCTGACCTTCAGACTGGGTGAAGATGTAACAGTTGTATCTGGAGGCGCATGCAATAATTTTATTTTTTTGTCTTACTACTACTGGAAAGTCACACTTCGGATCAAAATGTGCTGCTTTTTATGGCTGATAAGAAAGGTAGAAAATTTTATCTAAGAGAAAAACAAACAAACAAACAAACAAATAAATGGAAGACATAGATAGGCTTCATTGAGAGAAGAGAAGGTAAAGGAAACTTCATAACAGCCTTCAAATACATCCAATGAGGATGTAGAAAAGGAGTGCATTGCTCACCACGTCCAGTGCGTCGAAGATGAGAGAAGGTTTGAGTTGGAACATGGAGAATACAGGGTCGGTATTATGGGAAAAATGATGAAAAGTATGTCTAGCTCTCCATCAATGAAAGCTGTTTGGATGCTGGTTAGCAAACAGTTTTCAGGAATTATTTAGTTGTAGTTAATTCTGATTTGGATAGTATCAGGTGGCCTTCTGCTGTTGTTGCCAGCTTTAATTTTTATGCTTCTATACAGGCTGCTGAGGGAGATTGTGAAAGTCACTTATAACTCATATGAGATGATACTGTGGCTCAGGCAGTTTAAAAAGGTAGGTAAACTCCAAATTTACCCAAAAAGCACTTAAATTATTTTCTCCCTTTTTTTTATTTTTGTGTCTATCAAAAGAAAAATTGCGGTAATTAATTTTTCTATAAAAATGAAAAGTTATGTTTGACAAATCCAACCTATATCCAATCTAGCTATTATGTTTAGAAATTCAAAATATTTTACCTTTATAAATTGATATCATGTATTATTCTTCTAAAGTAGTGTGTTCCTAAATTTTATGCTGATTTATTTTAAGAAGTGTGTATTATTATTTTCATTTTAAATCCACAATGATTTTGTTTTCGCTTCTTATCTCATGAGTATTTTTGTATATGTCTCTTTAAATGTTCTTGAAAAGCAGTATTTTTTCAATACTAAGGCACGTAAAAGCTGATATCCCACTATAACTTTTTTTGCCAACTGGATATATGCAGGCAGTGGATAACTTTTGATTATTTGTAAACACTTCAGAAACGTGAGTGCCATAATTTGCTGCCTACACATTTGTAAAATATGACAGTGTTGGAAAACTCCTATAACATGAGGTATGTCCTGTTTTCTGATGTGCTTTTGCACGATCCTTTTAGGATTAGACTTAAAGAAACCTTTAATACATGGTACCAAGAGACATAAAGTTAATCCCCAGAATGATTTACTCTTCTTTATAAATGAAAAATATAACTATCTCAATAAATCAAATATTAACCTCTTTCTCTGTGAATAACCTTCCTTCACAGAAAAGACTAATAAATGTTGTTCCCCGTGCAGAGCATCATTACGAACACAGCTTGCTCCTTTCCTTCTGTTGTGCTTCTTATTTCTTCACATTTCAGGCACCAATATGGATTCTATGACTTATGGATTTTTAACTGCACTGAAAGAGGAGGGGGGGGGGGCGGAATGACAAAAAGGGGAAAAAGACAATTGAATTTTACATCAGCATTTTTCCATATAAGAAATGTCGAAGTATTTTGTAATAGTGTAAAGCTCCATTACTGTGAATGGTTTATTCACTATTTTCACTTCTTTTATTGTTTGTGAATCACATGCAAACTTTGCAATTTTCATAAATTTGTTCATTGGTTGAAATTGTTGAACAAATGCTATATAAGGATATATTCAAGCTAAAAAGCTGATCATGAGCTAGTATGGATACTGCTTCAAATAATCAATATGTGCAATTTGGAATAGCAGCTGTTTGATAGGCTACAAAGAGCATGTGACATTCATCTATCCCCTGTCTGGATTAATCCCTCTTTTACTTTACAGTTCCCACTTTTCACAATTATCACTTTCAATCTGCTCCAGTGACTGCAAAATCTGCTGCTTTGGCAGCCGCTCCAGTCAGCAAACTTGTTCAATGTTCAGTGCTCTTAGGGAACAAATAAAAAGGCTTATAAGCACTGATCAAATAAATATATGTAAAATAGGGAACAAATGTGAGTATACATCTGGGGTAACACTGAGCTGTGCCTGAATTTAAGCACTGAATTGGACTTTTTGAGTCCCTTCTATACTCATGACAGTGATGAATGAACTCAAGCAAGTTTTACTTCCTCTCTTTGCTGCTATATCTCTCAGTGATCGTGAAATCCTTTGTAAAGAGCTTTTTAAATCTGTACTAAATCAAGACTGTGTGTTATTATGAGTATTATGATTATATAAGCAAAAGTGACTGACCTTGTCACTCATCTGTATCTGTCTACATATAGAACCAGGGCTACTAGAATCTGTTTTACCAATAGAAGACATGTAGACAGTGTTGTCCTGTATTTTGTATGATCTTAAGTCCTTTGGATTCTCAATATCTGATTAGGCAGACACAATAAATGAAAAAAAAAAAAAAAAGTGAAAAAAATCTCAAGCTAATGACTTTCCAAAGGATAGAGCAATAAAATCACAGATCTTTCTAACACAATACCATATATTTCAATGAAAAAAATCAAAACATTTTGATTCTTAGAAAACTTGGAGAAGCTGTGCTTTCTTCGAAGTTACAGCTACAAAGATGAAGACAGAAGATTTTGTGTTAGCATCAATCACACATTAAAGAAGTCCAAATTAAGCATCTAGCAGATCACGCTTTTATCGCTTCTTTAAAGGGAAAGTATATCTTTAAACCAGCATTAGTTTACTCTCGTTTTTCAGAACACGCAGGCATAAAAAATCAGGTTAAAAATATTTACAGACCTTTGAACTATTCTATTCTACCTGATGTCTTTGAAGATTGCAAAAAAACATTTAACGGAAAAGAAGAACATAATGATGCTATCAACATACACACAAAGAAAGCACAAGACGGTGTGTATTAAAGCAAAGCTGATGGATGGACATCATAGAAATTGTGACATAAAGATATATGAGTAGTTCCACTTTTTCCAATTACTTTAAAATACTTTTAAATAACAGTGCTCAAGTCTCCAAGGATCATTGCTGGCATTTTCAAGTATTTGTATTAATCACAGGAGATGCAGACCAAGCTGACTAGATCTGAGTACCTGATGGTTCAGGAGACATGGAGATGATTCCACTTGCTCCATCCCAGGAAATACTTCATATAATTTTTTGACCTGGTGTTCTCCACTGGTCCTGTCTGTGGCATATACTGCAAAATCCTAGTAATTTGCACTTCAGGAATCTACAAAACAAATTTTTCTTTTTCTCCATATGTCAATGATTATTATAACAGAGGACGTACTTAATGATTCTATGATCCAACCTAACCAGACTAACTCCTGCCGAAATTTGTGTCAAGACCTACACCAACTTCACGTGTTAGCCCCTTACTATCCCATTTACTGGCACCGTATTTGGACTGGGTGGGCTGTTCTAAGTTAATAACTCTTATTTGCAATGAATTTCACTGCCACAAATTATACTTAGTTAAAAGAAAGTATTTTACCTCACAGAATTTTACACAATACGTTTCACTTGAAGCTTGTGCTTTGAAAAGTTCACTCACCTCTACTTAATCAGCTTCTGATTCATTTTGAAGAAATAACCTTTAAAACAACAGAGAGATGGTTTCCATTTTTCTAGTATTTTAGCTTGGCAAACAGAGTAAATAAAATATTTTGATTTCTCCTTCCCCAATATGTTTTTGCTCAGTAAGGCTCAAATCTGGCTACATTTAGTGTTTGGTGACAATGCAAACCATTTGTACCCTTTTCACGTGTTGACTGACTGATTTGGTAGCCTGTTTTTGTTTATTTTTAGCAGGTTAAATCCTACAGGATCTGTATATGGAGGACTGCTTATTTCTTTATGATGTTGCCTTCCAATTTTAAAAATGCTGTCAGACAATGCTTTTTTTATGAAGGATGGTTGCTCTTGAATTAATTTTCAGCTTTGCATTTTTATTTTATGATTTAGTGTTCAAATGGTGACTTTTCTTTACATACAAAAATCTGGAAATTATTCTTGTACTTTGGAGATTAAAATATTTTTTCCTATTCACATTTATGCGATAAGGCTCTCCCTGCAGAAATCCCTACCAAGAACCTATGCTTCATTTTGTTTTATCATCTACAAATACACACCAAGGACTCTATTAGTAGGTATTTATAGGGGGGGAAAAAATATCTTTCCTGAAGCAGCTAATTTATAATGAACACTGATAATAAAAGCAGCTTCTTTATAATGAATACTGATAATAAAAAAGATTTCAATTAAAGATTAAGAGAAAAGAAAAAAAAAAGTCAATATTTACAATGTGCTCTGTATTTTTGTTAGAAAGCATAGTATGAAGTAGTACTGATCAGAGCTATTCCAAATTCAGAAGTATTTAGGTCTGATGCTAACAATTCAGCACATACTTCAGTTCTTACAGATCCAGCCTGAGCACAAAGTGACAACACAAAGCGTTCTCGGCTGTGCGTGTCTCTGGGCTTATGTGATCTCATAAAATTTTAAAAGATTTTTTTTCATATGAACTCTCTCCTTACAGTACATCAGCTTTGTGCGCAGAAAACTATAAAACACTAAACTAAGATATGAATAGCGAACCATTTTCCAGTTAGCTGCAACTTGTAATACTTGACATATATACTTTGTACTTGGACTTGAAGATACCAAGACATCAACAGAGTCAAAACCTGGAGCACACTTCAAATGTTAAGCATTGCACATTTTAGCAGTTCTCTTCTTTTTTCTTCCCGTTGGCTCTTTGGAAGTTTTTGAAGTGACTGTGCATGAGTAGCACAGACGTCTGCTGCAACACTTTGCTGAGCCTCACTCGGTGTCTCGGGAAGAATATTACCTGACACTGACACATTAAGTCAGAGAACATAATGTAAATTCTGTGCTTCAGCTGTACAAGCACAATGTAGGGTATTTTCAGTTTCATTAAAATTAAAGAAATCTATTGGACTTTTCTAAAAATAATGATTTTTTTTTTTTTTTTTTTTTTAATGAATGGAAAGAGTAGCAGCAAATTTCTTTCTTTGGGAATATTAAAATTCTCAGCAGAATACTAAGCATCAATGGCTGAACTTTTAAATTTTATAAATTGACTAAGATAGCCCGCATCGTTCTTAATGCTTTTCTCCATATTGCCTTTATGAAGCTTGCAATTTCTGGCAGCCTTAATGCATTTTATTTGTCGGTGTTATTAATTAATTAAGCTGTAGCCAGAAGAATGTGCCGTTTCATGAAATAATAACTTCAGCTGTAGATATTCAGTGGCAAGAGGAGCAAGATAGGAATGAGTAAAAGAGTGTAGTTTTGCATTAGTTTTGTTGTATGTCTTTTGCTTTTTAAAAATGCTTGAAAACAGAAGTAAATGTTTGTTGAGAAAAGGACAAAGAACAGAGGTGTGGAAAGTTTTGATTAAATGCTTGATGCATTTAGACTGAAAAACAGTAACAACAACAAAATTGTAAAAGGGACATTATAATTCACTCTAAACAATAAAAAGAGAACCCTTCATTTCAAGGACGTCCTTTCAAATTTTATCTAGGTCAGCGTGCACCAGGGACCAAGTATTAACTCTGCCACTATGCTAGGAAAGACAATGAAGTCAACCCACAGACGAATTTTGTCCTAACTATCGCTAACAACTACTGACTAACTCACAACTCTGTGTGGACTGGATTAGACTGTTAAAACTCCCGAAGTGGGTGTATCCACAGTATAAAGCTGTGTCTTACACCAAATGGCACCCTTGTGAGAAGGCAGCCAAGAATGGAATATTTGTTATTGTTATCAATAATAATAATTGTTTCCAGTAGAGTTTGTGGTCTGTGGTTCCTGCTAATAATAATCTTGAGACTGCTTATTTTCTCACTTCTACTTTTCTGCAATTCAGTCTGCTGCCTGCATTTGGCTCTGTTGCTCAGAAAAAGGCTGCTCGTACTTCTGATCCCTCGTCTACACCCTTCTCTGACACCCAACCCTTCTACACTGACCCCCAACCTCCCTCGCCTTGCTCCTTCTTCTTTCCTCTAACATCCTTTCCATTGACCTCTTACTTTCCTCTGATGTTTTCTTCTTGAAACTACAGTTATGCTTTAAGACCTGCCTTCATAAATCCAAAACAAACCCACCAGACAACCAGAGATCTGCCTTGGTTTTTTTTCCTATTTTCTGTTGGTTCCCCTCTTCAAAACTTTCAAATTCGTTTTTACCACTGTAGTTTATTCAAAGATATGATTGGGTTTGTTTTTTTTTTTTTTTTTTTTATTTTTAAGTTTTTAAAACAACTTTAGGGCACTATGAGAAATTCATTAAACATTTGAATACTGGTCAATTCACAGCTTTTCCAGGGAAAAAAAAAAAAAAAA
>VXBH01005538.1:442563-459495 GCA_013400035.1 Rynchops niger
ATTCACAGCTGTTACAGGGAAAAAAAAAAAAAAAAAAAAAAAAAAAAAAAGAAGTGTTTAAAAATGTTCTTATATTTAAATAAAATTATTTTTAAAGATATTGAGTTTAAATTACTTCATTTATTTACCTAAAAATTTTTGTATAGATGGTAAAAGGGTAAATTAGAGTATTACTTAGGCTCTGAAGGCCATTATAAAAGCCTCATAATTCTGATTAAGAATCATGTTAAGTGACAGTAAGCTACCAACTGACTTAAATGAGCAAAGACGACTGTACATCAGGGAGTTGGTATGTAAGAAAAAACAAACCAGACCAAAAGCAAAACCCATTTCAGTAGAGACTTCTGTACTGCATAAGGGTATCCATGGCTTTCCTTTTAATTTAATTAACTTCAGCAACAATTACGTTTTGCATGGCAAATGTTCTCTTTGCTTACTTCAGTCTTCTGTCAGCTATTCATTTGACTGTAACCACCAGCAGAAAGTGTACTTGGGAGTGGCAGTGGCTTCATTTTAGAGAAATATGAAACAGGTTGGAAAAACATTAATAAAACTCAGGAGGAAAATAGTCTATGATGTCAACACAACCTTCAAATCCATGGACTGCATTTATTAAAAAAATAAATATACACTTATGTCACGCTCTTGTCATTAACATTTAACGTGCAAAGAGTGGGCGCACATTCTATATTTAATTAAAACACAAAATTATGACTTCCATCTGCACATGCAGACCTGAGAAGGGACTTAAGGTGCACAAAAAATTTACATCTGGTATTCAAATATTGGTGGGGGGGATATTTTGACCATATCAGGTATCACATCATTCCTCTAGTGTAGAATAAATATGATACTTTATTTATTAATGTTTGAAGACATTTTCAATATTTGAAGTTTCTCAGGCACTTGCATAGAGTTTAAATCATGTGGGGGAGCACAGCTTCCCAAGGTTAGGAGTTCTCTTCAGTTATTTACTTTTTTTTTTTTTATTATTTTATTTTTTGGTTCCTTTGGAAACACATACAGAATATTTTTTTTCTTAGCACTGCTTTTTCTCTAATTCTTTTGTTCTATATTTGGTGTCATGGAGCACAGACCATGTTAAATACATACAGCAGTCTGCAATCTCCTTAACCATATGCTATTTTTACAGCAGGTCACCTGTGGAAATGGTTTTTGTCAACCAAATCCTCCTCTTCTTGGCTTGTCACTCTGCTTGCTCACACTGAGGCTAATCCTGGTGCTGTCACTCTGCAGCCACCGAAGCCACCATCTGCTCTTTGCCCTATTCCGGCCTTTGATCAAACAGCAAGCAAATCCTTCAGGATAGGGAAGGATTTCCTGGGCACCGGCCACACAGCAACATATTTGGTCATTGCATGGAGCCCTGCGTAGCACTGCAATTGCTGGGAAGTAACATGCTTCCCCAAAATCTTCACTTGGAGTTAAGGAGATTTCCCAACGCAAAAATCAGTCAATCTCGCCCACCTCAGAACTGGCAAAAGCACTTGCACACAGCTTCGAAATAAGGTTATGAAGGGGACATCATGTGCCTCAGAGTGGCAAAGGCTAACCCCACACAAGAAAAAGGAAAGGACCATGCTGACCTTCCCGCAGTCCCCACCTGAAATGTGTTTGCTGGCAAGGAGTTCAGGTGACCCAGAAAGATGTTGATTCAGAATTGTTTTCTTGTCTCCATGTGAACAGACCTGAAACTCAAAGGATAAGGCTGGGTAGCTGCAAGACGAAATCCAAAATGCCAAAGGGGATTCTGATTTTGTGACAGAGGGAGGGAACTGGGGCCATGATAATAACACAAGCTAGTAGACTTTAGCACAGCTTGCTTTTGCTGAGCAGTGATGGGACCCAATATATCACTTATCTCTCTTATGGGCATGGGGTGGGGGCACTTAATGGTACAACTACTGCTAAACCCCGCAAAACTGCATCTGACATGGCTTGAGGTAGGACAGAGGCTAACGCAATCGCTGAGCAAGCATAACTGCTGGGCCTTAAAATATCTGTAGACTATAACAGAATTGCTGAACTTACAAGCCGCTGAGCCAGCATAGTGAATAGAACAGAGCAAAAATAATGCAATAACTTCGTGGTTAAGACAGCTGTAAATGAAAGAAAAGGGAAGCTCTGTCTCTCAGCCAGTTTCAAAGAACTGGCTCCCCAGTCTCTTGTATTTGGACTGGAATGGCTTCAGCAAAACAGCAGAAGGACAGTCTGGACAGCTGAGAATGTATGTGGCCAGTGGGTCACAGCATTATAAGAAGATAAAAGACAACTCAGAAATTCATCAAGGTGGGGTCAGCAGAAGAGAATCAGCATTGCAGGTGCCAGGGGCTGAGAAATGTTTTTTGGAAGGTGAGCATTTTCTCCAAATTTCCTTGACATACTGAGCAGGATGTGCCTGGATCCCCATGGTGTGAGTGTGAACTCTAAGTGTCAGTGGGATCTAGCAGGCCTTCGCATGTTGAGAGAACTTAGGGATCTCGCCAGAAGAGTGTCTCATAAGCAGAGTTTTTTGCTGCTAATGTGTGTACTACAGAGTTTATCATAAATATCCACTGCTGTTTATATAATTTCATTAGTTATCTTACAGGATTGCAACAAAGATAGATTAGATAGATGGGTGGATGGATGGATGGATGGATAGATAGATAGACAGACAGACAGATAGATTCATACATACATACATAAATTCATTTCCATGTTCAGCTTATCATTATCTCATTGTTCTGTTGCTATAATTGCCTGTAGTCCTTGGCTCAGTTTGGTTGTTCCAAAATTAAATATTGCTGATTTGTAGTTATATTTGCTGTTGCTGTGCTTGCACCTATACACTGGAATTTCTATAAGCTGCTAGTCAACATAATTTATTAAAACCATTATATATACACCGCGTGAATAGTTAGTTTCCTTCCTAGCTGGAAAGTGTCATTGCACAACCCTGGGGTTGTGCTTCTACTCACTAATTCATTTGTATTTTCTATCTAAATTTTACAGTTATATCTTTAAAAAATTAAAAGGGAATATGGTACTGATACAGAATCACAGAATCTTCATGGTTCAAAAGGACCTTTAAGATCATTGAGTCCAACCAAATAGCCTACAATCTCTGCTACTACAGCATGCCCTGAAGTGCCACATCTAGACATTTCTTAAACACCTCTAGGGATGGTGACTCAACCACCTCCCGGGGCAGGCTGTTCCAGTGCCTGACCACTCTTTCAGTAAAGTAATTCCTCCTAATATCTAACCTAAACCTCCCCCGCTGCAACTTCAGACCATTTCCTCTGGTCCTGTCTTTATTCACCTGGGAGAAGAGGCCAAGCCACCTCTCTCCAACCTCCTTTCTGGTAGTTGTAGAGGGCAATGAGGTCTCCCCTCAGCCTCCTCTTCTCCAAGCTAAACATGCCCAGCTCCCTCAGCCTCTCCTCATATGACCTGGTCTCCAGACCCCTCACCAGCTTTGTAGCTCTCCTCTGGACACGCTCCAGCACTTCAATGTCCCTCTTGTACAGAGGGGGCCAGAACTGAACACAGGACTCGAGGTGAGGCCTCACCAGTGCCGAGTACAGAGGCACCATCACTTCCCTGTTCCTGATACAAGCCAGAATGCTGTTGGCCTTCTTGGCCACCTGGGCACACTGCTGGCTCATGTTAAGGTGCCCGTCCACCAGCACCCCCAGGTCCTTTTCTGCTGGGCAGCTTCCCAGCTGCTCTTCCCCAAGCCTGTAGCATTGCTTGGGGTTGTTGCGACCAAAATGCAGGACCCGGCACTTGGCCTTATTAAACCTCCTACAGTTGGCCTTGGCCCATCGATCCAGCCTGTCCAGGTCCCTCTGTAGAGCCTTCCCACCCTCAAGCAGATCAACCCTCCCACCTAGTTTGGTGTCATCTGCAAACTTACTGAGGGTGCACTCAATCCCCTCATCCAGATCATTGATGAAGATATTAAACAAAACCGGCCCCAAAAGTGAGCCCTGAGGGACACCAGTGATGACTGGCCGCCAAGAGGATTTCACCCTATTAATCACAACTCCCTGGGCATGGCCATCCAGCCAGTTTTTAACCCAGCGAAGAGTACACATGTCTATGCCATGATTCGCCAGCTTCTCCAGGAGAATGCTATGGGGGACAGCGTCAAAGGCCTTACCAAAGTCCAGATATGTAGTCGTTCATATTGCTAAACTATTAGCCTGGTTTCTGATATCTTTGGTCCAGGACAACTAGCAAAAGTACTAAACTACCATGCCAACTAACATGCCTGGGTATGCTTTGAAGGATGGCATGAACTGAAAACTATTCCAAATAGATAGTTTGGATGTCATCACCACGTTTTGTCAGGAAGGGATTTTAGTCGTATCGACACAAACTGCACCATGTCTGTCAGTGTCAGGAACAAAGCACAAAACCTATTTAATCTGATATAACACTTACACACAGCCTTATGTATCTTATCCTACCTGTGTCCACAACAGTTTTGAGCAGGGTTCTAAAGCTTCTAGTAGGTCTTTTTCATTCAAACAGCTACTGTTTTGCAAAATGAAGCTTTTGTAAAAGTTCTACGCAACAAAGCAGGGCTAATAGCAATTGAATTTTGCATAAATATATGCTAAGATCCTACAGTACTTAACAGAGAATGAGAGTTTCTTATAAGGGTATGGATCATCTTACAGAATAAATTAATTCTATATCACATTCAGCACGTCCCAAGAGCCATAAACAAAATATTTTGTCTTTATTTCTTTATTATTAAATTATGTTACTTTTTAATCTGAGATTTAATACTGTCCTTTACAGAGAACACATGCTCAGTTTTTTCACGCACATTTTCTTTAGGACATTTTTTCATTTCTTTCTATTCTGCATTTTAATAAAAAGCAGAGAAAGTATGCAAAATATAACACATTCAGTTCTCCTTTCAAGCACAAGCAGAATGTTTACTCTTGAATTAAAGAAAAAAACCTATATGTCAGCATATTTAATTTAGAGTTTATATGAATTTGAGTCATTAAGCTTAAGTCTAGACTCAGGATGACATTTTTTCCCGTCATCTGTTTTTAATTGAATCATAATTTTATGTCTTCACAGAATGACTCTCACATGTTACTAGATTTTTAACAAAAATATATAAATAGAAAAAGACATGATTTTCCCCCTATCACTTCCTACTTCCTTTTCTCAAAGACTTAAAGAATTATTTAGCACTTTAAGGACTACTTCTCCTCTCTTCTCCTGTTTCTCAGACAAATTTCCAAAAAGAGGGGAGGAAGTTTCCCCTATCTCTTTTACAAAGTTAATTGTTCCCTTGTAGGATAAGTTGCCAAAATGGGAAACGTGAGAAGAAAGTCTGAAGGTAAAGCTCCCAGGGCTCCGTGGATGCTCACTTCAATCAGCAAAGGTTTGGAAATGCATCGGGGATCAGATATGTTAATCATGTAAAATCGGTGCCTAAATCCAAATATGCCAGAGTGAAAATACAGAAAGCTGCTGCATTGCCCCCCTCCCAAGAAGCAGTGTTTCAGTTAGAAGCCATGTTGACAGCAGCTGTTCCTGCTGTGTCTGAGTCCTCCTTGCTCCCCTTAAGGAGTGCAATATTAATGTCTGTGCTTAGTCTGTGCTCAGATATCTGTATTCACATAAGCAGCTATTCTGCGTTTCTTCATTTCCATCACAACAACACTCAACACATAAGCAAGGCACTCTGATTTTACGGTGCCTATTGTAATGGAATATGCTAAACAGGGAAAAGTGCAGTACTGCGACTGAAAGCATTAATAATTCCTGGCAGATAAATGGGCATACACCATGATATAGCTAAATAACAGTAAAAATGTTATAGATCTAAATAAATTATAAGCAATAATAATAATAAGAAATAAACAAGAGTTTAAGATTTATTTTTCTTCTCCTTTTTTGTCTAAAATCAAGAGGTGAAGTCAGGCCACATTTTCAACATGAAACCCGCAAGCATAAGCACTTGGTACTTCATTGTTACTTAATGAAAACTAAGATTCCAAGTAATAACAACCAAAAAAAAAAAAAAAAAAAAAAAAAAAACACATTTAAGATTGAGGTTTAAAAAAAAAAAAAAAAAAAAAAAAAAAAAAAATACAACTCTTAGAGTTGAGGTTTCAAGAAAAAATTAGTATTTTGTGATTCATGACAAATTCATAGAAACAGACATCATGGAAACTATATTGGTCAGATGCTGCTTCTTGTCTAGCCAAAATTAAGGTGGACTTTTCACTCTACTCTCACATAAATAGGAAGCAGGCTGTGCCCTAAGAGAGTAAATTTTGTAATTGTTCCTCAAAAGTGAATTATCTAAATAAGTAGGAAAATAAATGCTGTTAAAACGTGACTGCAGAATTTACTCTTTATCTCTTCTTTTGTTCCTTTCCATTCATTTAACAATTTCATAAGAAACTACCTTTGCTTTCCATCGTCTTTCTAAAGGCTGAGTGAAAACCTGTGTCGCTGCCAACTGCTGCTGCACCTGATGTTTTATTTCCACAGCTCTCTCCAAACTTGTACATGAACCTTAAGACCTGTGCTCATTCATGAGGCAAGCCTTTGCTTCCAACCTTATGCAAAATATCCAGTGGGGTCATTTATTCGGCATAAGATTTATTCTTTAACTACTGCATATGGTTAAATTTGCAGCGATGTTAACTGGGGTTCAATGTGTATATTAACAGGATGCTGGAGGACTAACTGAATTCCTTTCTGGTATATTCAAAGTCACCATAGGTGTTATTTATGCCACTTCTGTTCTTAGTGCCTTTGCCAAAAAATAAAAGTCAGTCCAACACAGTTGTCATCTAAAAATAAACACCAATGAGATCTTCTTCCTCTGGGCTATAAGGTCATTCTGTAACTCAGCATGGTTCATTGATCTCTTCTACCCCCTGTGCCTTTCCAGATTTATTGGAAATCTGTTCAAAGGAGAATATATCTTAGTGTGCGCTACTCTAGGAACTGCTGCTAAACGCTGAGTAAAAGATTCTTTTCTACTCTCTTTATTCCTTGTCCTTAGAGACAGAACCAAGGAAAATCTTCCCAAGTGTCTCAGTCATCAGCTGAAAACAGATGAGCTGGGAATACAGGTTGAATACCTTCTGCTGCTCTTCCTTTGGACAAGTTCACCAGTTCAGGAAACACCTTGGGAGCAATTCACGTCAGTGTGTGTCTGTATTGCTTCTTTCATTAGCTTGAAGAGCCTCAAAGTAATTTGAGTCAATGATCTGATTATTAATAAAGAACAGCACCGGACACAGGTCAGGCATACCTGCTTTGTATTTATCTTCCCTTTAATATATCACAGTATTAAATAGCACAGTGAAGAGAGAAATCACATTGCAACTAGCAAGAGATATCTACCTATTTACTTCCTGTTAACCTAATCATATCATGGCACAGGGCAGTTCAAGCACTCATGTAAACACATGTAACTTATTAGAAACAAATGGAGTTTCATCCACATTCACTCAGGTTACGTCCCCTCTTCACAGTAAATTCTGATATAAACAGGAAAATACAAACACATGTGCTGGGAGTTTCACTGGAAGCTCAGCAACTGGAATCTAATCACTGAAGATTGATTTTTTTTTTTTTTTTGTTCTTTTCTTTTTTTCTTTCTTTAAAATTAAGGTTTCTAGCAAGACTAATGTACGTGCACTCAAGCCAGTGGTATGTGTTGTATTAGTACAGCAGCACAGAAGCAGTAGAGTCCTGGGGTCCGTGGAGCTCCACCAAAACAAAGGGCTCGTCTTTGGGCTGCCCCTAGAAAGCAGTGTGCAAAAAGGGAAAGAGGCTCAGTACTTCAAGAAAAAGTAAGATGAAGCACTTCAGTTTCTTTGATTCCTACTACAGAGACACATATGACAGAACAAATTTGCGTCAGACTTTTTGTAAAGTGTTATCTTCTGCTTTCCCCTACTGCTGGGCCAGGCAGCTGTGTTTCCCTTCCCCATCTGGACCTCGTTTCTCTCTTCTTTCTCTTCTCTATGACTCTTGAACGCGAACACTCACCTGCTTTTGGCCTCATGTTTTTGCTGCCAAGCACATAATAGTGGGCTAGAAAGGCCATGCTTTCAAGTCCTAATAATGGAAGACTCTTCCTCACCCAGTAAATTTGATGGGATATTCTCTTTAAACCATTATCTGATGAATAATATATAATATCAACAGTCGCTTTTTTCTCTGTCTCATCTTCCTCCTTCATCCCAAAGGAGAAGTGGTGCTGAAGAGGCAATAGAATTCAGAAATGGAATATTTCTTTTTGAGTAGATATTCAAACACCTTTATGTCTATCCACCTCTCATATTCTCCGAAGACATTCTCGCCTTCATGACCTCTCTAACTTCCACCCAGTCGATTCCTTTGCTCTCTCCCCTGAAACAAACACGCAGCATATGTTGTGAACTTTACCTAAATAAACGCAATGGTATTTGAAATGCATATGTAAGTCCATGGGTGAAAGATTCTATTTCAGACCATCAGAACAGCATGCAAGGAACTCCACTGTCATACTTGTACACTGTGACTAGGCATAAGTTCTTTGTGAATTTCTGTTAAAAAGTTTTAAGTCCTGCTATCACTACTTCATAGTTCTTTTTTTAGTTAGGGTGTAACTTATTTAGCAATAATTAGTGAATTATGTGGGTGAGTTGCTTAAGTGCTAACGTTCTTCCACTCCATCCAAACTGAATGCAAGGCCGTTTTCAAGGAGGCATGATCCAAACTTCAATAGATACACACAACAGGTGGTTGTCCTATTTCTGTGTACATGCTAAAAGTAGAGTGGCAGACTCGCTTGCCTGGTGCATCACCCCTGCATGAGAAGCACATGAAAAAGGCTTTCTACTATTGATTTTCTTTCTTAAGCTCAGTAAACATCATCATAAAGCCAGCCCCAAATACAGTAATTCCAGCTCAAATTTGTAGCCCAGTCTATGAAATAAACACAGCTATGTCCTTGGAATTCAATGTCCTTGAAATAAGTAACTAGTCCAAATTCCTGAGATTTTTATAAACTCTATGAACATCTGAGTTTGCTGACATAGAGTCATAGAATCATAGAATGGTTTGGGTTGGAAGGGACCTTAGAGATCATCTAGTTCCAACCCCCCTGCCATGGGCAGGGACACCTCACACTAAACCAGGCTGCTCAAAGCCCCATCCAGCTTGGCCTTGAACACTTCCAGGGATGGGGCACCCACAGCTTCTCTGGGCAACGTGTTCCAGTGCCTCACCATAAAGACTTTCTTCCTAATATCTAATCTAAATCTCCCCTCTTTCAGTTTACAACCGTTGCCCCTCGTCCTATTGTTCCACTCCCTGATAAAGAGTCCATCCCCATCTCTCCTGTAGGCCCCCTTTAGGTACTGGAAGGCTGCCATAAGATCTACCTGGAGCCTTCTCTTCTCCAGGTTGAACAACCCCACGTAGCACAGGTGCTCCAGCCCTCTGATCATCTTTGTGGCCCTCCTCTGCACATATTTCTAAATATGTGTTCTTTTTTGTTTCAGTAGCTTTCTTAGGAAATCTAAGATACCTCCACATATTTTGCAGATAAATGTTTAACATTACCTGGAAGGGTATAAAAGCTATATATTTCCTGACACTGTTCCTAAAGCAATATGGTGAGATTGATCCCTCATGATTACAGGTAGCGAAGCTAGACTGGGAAAACAAACATGCAAACAAATAAAAACATTAAGGAAGCATCAGGACACCACAGCACTGAATACTGTAACCCTTAGACACCTTTGCATCCAGCAGTTGGAGGCAGGTAAGACCCTTACAAGATGATCCTAATAACCAGCATGCTGAGCTGACAGCTAAAATGTTAAAATACTGAAAAAGCAGCCAGTCTAAACTAGCATAGCAAAGAAAAACCCCTGCATTTGTGTTTAAATCTCACAGATAAATTAAGCAATGATTCATTTATTTTTTCCAAGATCTGTTGAGGTTCAGGGCCTCAGAGCAAGAACTGTAACCTGCAACTTCCCATCATCACATATGAAATGAGCACGCTTTAACTGTGGAGTTGGTGAGCCTTCTCTCTCTCTCACTCTCTCTCCCCCTCTTTTCTTCTTCTTCTTGCTGTAGTAGAATATCTATTTCAGTAGGTTTTTAACAAAGTGAAATTGCTTTAAAATGAGTTCAAATAATTGTTAAAATAGGATGTAAAATAGGATTTACTGTAGACTTTGACTGTCCCAGGCCGCACATACCCAATTGCTTCCTAGTTAGGGCAAATCATAGGAACAGTGGCTTTGAGTTATTTCAGGCAGAGAGGGCGACTGAAGCCCAGGTCCTCTGGATGTGAAATTAATGCTCTAGCCACTGACCCTATGTATAAAAGGATAGCATTGAAACACATCATATCTTACAAAAAATGGCAAATGTGACTGAATGTATTGTAAGTGTACTCATAGCACTTCTGCTGGATTGAGTTCTTTCAAGGTTCCTGGTAACATTACATCTAATTTATAGATCCAAGCCAGCCCAAAGCAGCACAAAGTTGTCCAGCTTTACTAAAAGTGTGGCACTTTTGGACAGACACAGAACAAGACTAAAGGTATTTGAGGAACTCTTCTGTTGAAAACTGAGCAATTTTCTGAGTTCAAGTGCTTCCAGAACAAGAAATCATCTGAGCTGGGGTTTTAAAGATAGCAAAGCTGACTTAGAGTGCATGAATTCCACCTGACCTCCATTTGAGGAACTACAGACCTTTCTGGAGTTATACACCAATTCACAACTGTAGGAAAAAGAAGAACCCCAAAGTACTGTTTTCCCCATAGGTGCAGTACTTTAACTCCCCTTACCCTTTAACTCCCTAAAGAAAATCTACACCCAGATTTCTCAGGATTATATTCTGAGATATCCTTCCATTTCAAAATCAAATGTGAAAGAAAAAGGCCACCTACAAGACATGCTGAGGATCTGTAACAATTTTGCAGTTAATGCTTTTATCCAGACATGATTGAACTTCATGCCCTCCCCAAGCTCTTTCCATCTGCTCAGCGAAACACAGGGTAAGAAAACAAGTAACTGCTGTAAATTGATCCTGAACTTTACTGTCTCACATCCAGGCCTTCCAAAAAATACTTAACACAGTAACTAGAGTTGTAATATACTCAGGTAAGAAAGAACATTGAGTTAGGCAATCAAAATCTGGTTGTCTTCTTTCTAGTATGAATCTGGAGTAATTTCACTGAAGTTAAGAGTGTAAGTCTTGATTTACATTAGTGGAGATGAAAGCAAAATTTTGGCCAAGAACATTTCTAAATTTATGGCATTATTAGATTGACTCAGGTTCTCTTTGGGGTTAAGTGAAAAAATAACATATAATATCTTTCAAACCAATGCAATTGGGGCAGCTTTAAGCACTACACTTTCCTTCTGAGTACAGAAAATACACATTTATTGTGCATGGGCGATCTTTTATTTTATCAAGATTGCTGAAAATATAAGGGGAACCAAATATACACATGCTAAAATTACCTCCAGAAACACCTTTAAACAAGACTTACACAACATTGTTAGAGGGGAAGAACAAGCACAGAAAGTGTCTTCTCTGATTTTCTGTAAATCTCTCCCTGGGTGATTTTGATGACTCAAGACCTGAGAAGATTAGAAAAATATATATGAGAGAGTCAGCTGCTGTTAACTCTATAAATACAAAAAATAAATATTGTATCCCCCACTACAAAAGAAAATTATACCGCCCTGAGCACTGTAGGAGTAACACCACTAACAAAATAATATTATATGTCATAAGCAGTTACAATTAATGATCAAAAGGAGAAAAAAAAAATACCCTAAGTTCCTTTTTTAATAAGCTTTGTATTCATGAGCAACAAAATTAGCAGGCATGTCTCATTTCAAATACTACTGTAAATATTATGTAGTATCTGGAAAGTGACTGAGACATTTTAACATAGCAAAAATTTCAACAGAACAACTTGTTACTCTAACAAAGCAGTAAGTCTTCAGCTGCTGCAATGAACTCAGTGTAATTGAATAGCTCTGTACACATTTGAAAAAAAAAAAAACAAACAAGGAAACAATCCTACTTCTGTATTCTGTCCACACTTCATATTTAAGCCAGTCCAGCTCCAGACCCTGATCTAGATCGTAGAGCCCATTTATGTGATAAACATAAACATTGGATACAAGAACTCTGCCAAAGCTTTATAGTGATTGAACCTGCCTGATCCAAATACCTTTGCTAAAAATTTTCAGTGAATCATTCTAACAGATATTTATTCTATTTTTAAGCTTTTTAGACTCTGATCGTTTTCTTTCAGGCTTCTTTTACTTATTCTGAGTAAGTTGAAGCTTTCAGTAGCATCAAACAGTTATTTTCCATAGACAAAGTGAATATCTTTTAAATTCCACAAACACAGTATTTATTTAGACAAAAATATAATTTAAAATGTGTTGCAGTGTTCTTAACCTAATATCTGCGAGTCAATGCTTAAAACTTTTAAGAAAAAATGGGTTGTGTTCACATGGACAGTGCATTAGGCTGAGATTCAGAAGACCTTTCCTTTGCTGTCTTTCCTTGCCTTGCTATCGGTTGTCTGGTGATGATGTTGGGAACATCACTTGGGCTACATACTCAGTAGGAGATTAAATCTGCCCAGGATTATTTTCTACCAAGGAAGCCAAGTAGAATATCCCACACCTTCACTATTTGACTCTTTTAACTGTCAAAAAATGCAAGATCTCCAGAGCAATTTTCCAAAGCCTGTGCTGACTCCTGAACTGTGACTGAGATAGGTTTGGAACCTGTCTGTCCTTTGCCATTAGATGATTGAGTTTTAGTATCATCTGCTTGGGACCCTATTTTGTTTATCTGTATAGATGTAGGTTTTACTTACCCCTTCTGCAGTTTCCCCATCTGTAAGAAAGGGAACATGATACCTGCTTCCCCTACATCATGCTTTGTAATCTATGAAGGAAAGCATTAGCTATTTTCCTTAATAAAGAAAATGAAAATTAACTATTAGAAAATACAACACATTCTTTCTCCCCTTATAATCACTATAACTCTTCCAACCTGCCATCCACAGAAAAGACTTTATGTCATTACTTGCTCTATAATGAAAATATGCTGTTGGAACAGTAGCATTGACTTTCTATAATGTCTACTAAAGGTGTAGTAAAGCTTTTGTTAGGGATATAATCCTGAGAAATATAAAGACAGAGTGCTGTAAGTTTTCTCACAGTTTTAATCATTATTTTTTATTATTAAAATTGGAATGGGTATGTATTTAATGTTACCTAATATACTGAATATAGAAGATGCAATTCAGCAATGTGTTTTGACACTTGCTTGGCCTGTTTAAGTCAAGGAAGCTTAAATAAACTTGTAGAAGGCAGCTATTTTGTATTCAGAGCCATGGTGATGCAGGACTATGTATTAATTTTAAAGCTTCACTATGCAATCCCTATTATCTATAAAAGACAGCTACTAGCATTGTTTCTTGTTATTTGGTTTGTATTCTAATGAGTGGTATTTCAAACACATGTTTGTGTTCTAACAAATTGGAAAACAAATTTTTCATAGGGAAATGGAAAATGTTGCTGTGCAAAGTAAGTTCTAATGAGGTGTTTCTGGGAAATTTTAGGAGTCAAAGTTGAGAACTAATGAGTGCCTTGAGACAAGCGAATGATAAAAGACCATGTGTCACTTGAGAACTGCCTTGATTCTTTATTTGTTAATTTCTTGATTGTCAAATAATTTCCTTTGATAAAGAAAGTATAAGTTTCTTTTTTTATATAGCTAGCATTCATTTTCATCGAGGTTGGTAATTAAAAAAAAATAAAATAAATAGTATCTGTTTATTTTCCGTGAGTGTTTATAGTGTCAGGTCCTGTTCCTACATGCTTGTACATGTGTGAATAATTTTAAGTGGATGAGCAGAATTAAAATGTTTGCAGAAGTATTTATAGGAATAAAGCCTAAATCCAGTTGGTAGTCACTGATAGTGGAAAAAGAGCTCTTTTCAGACTGAGCACTTGCTTTTGTTGCTTCAGCTTTGTTGGCCGACTTTTGAGAAACTCTTCTTAAGTCTGTGCATGCCTGCAGTGCTGATAGATAGAAAGTGAAAGTTTAGATCCTTAGAAAAGACAAGAGACATGACATGTACCTCTAAGATCATTTGCTTCCTTTATCACTAGAAAAGGCAGGGAAAAGTAGTAGGCAGAACAGCTTTCTTTCCCACACCTACACAGACACAATGAAGAACAGTAGTTAATGGTTAGATGCCAAGGAACAAAACTCCATGGCCATGAGGGAAAGAAACCTCTTAAGGTAAGTTTTTATGATAAAGGTTTTGATCTCGATATCTTCTAGACATACTCTGAAAATAGACATCTTACAGAGAGACTTGACCCCGGGATGTCTATGGTGCAAGAAGACAGGCACTGTCAACCACAGTGGACTTTCATTTAAGCCAATAGCTCCTTGCTCTTTCCCTTTCCTGGCAGACCAGTTTGCAGGAGACAGAAGAAGAGTGATAGCCCCGAGACAGGGCAGACTGGAGGCGAAGTCCCTAACAGTGGCTCTGTGAGATCCCTTGTCTACTTCTTTAAGAAAGGCAGAAGAGCAGAGGGAAGAGTCTGGAGAACAGTGTGGGAATAAAGAGAGAGTGATAACAAATTGGCTGCCTGCAAAGCTGATAAACGCCCATGGGGCCTTTTGTTTGTCTTTTAATTCCCTAGGTACCGGATGCATGTGGTGATGTGCTAATCTTGAGCATCTCTGAGCCTTTCTTACCATGCAAGCAGCTGGGAGGCAGACATCTGCACTGTGAACTTACTGTGTGAGATGATTCTCTCACCTCCCTTCCCCCCTCTCCTGATCAGCGCTGGCTCTGATGAAGCCATGTGTATGTATATTCCGGGATGCCTGCAGAATTTCCCCTTCCCCAGGAAAGCCAGGGCTAATCTGAGAAGTCTGGTTCATAGGCAGTTTTGCAGATATTCCCACAGAAGGAAGTGAACATATGACTAAAAAGGAATGACCTAGTTAATAACATTGTTTTGGCAAGGTTGTCTGTGAGAAAATTGGTACCAAGAGTTAAGTTCTACTAACCTGTGCCAGGAAGCAATGATTCAGGGTGAAACAGGACATATTTTCAGTTTAAGGCACTGCCAGGTTATTTCCCACACCACTGTCTTCAGTCAGCTTCTTCAAAGACATCCAAAGACCACATGTGGCTCCCAAAAAGCCTTCCCCCCGCCCCACCCCGCAAAAAAAAAAAAAAAAAAGACTGACAAGCTCACCTATCTTTCCTGGGACTTGAATTTCCATCTTGCTTGAATTGGAAACACACCTGAACAGCAGGTCAGGTATGGGCAGGGCTAACTAGAATGCAAGAAGCAGTAGCAGCCTCCTGGGACAAGCTGGACCACTCTGTACTGGATATAGCTGGGATGGAGCTAACTGTCTTCATAGCAGCCTGTGTAGTGCTGCGTTTTGGATTTGTGATGAAAACAGTGCTGATAACACATCAATGTTTTGGCTGCTGCTGAACAGTATTTACACAGAATCAAAGCTTTCTCTTTTACTCACTCTGCCCCCAAGCATGGAGGGTAGGGCTGGGCAAGAAGCAGGGAGGAAACATGGCTGACCTGAATTGGTCAAAGTAATATTTTGTACCACATAGCACCATCCTCAACAAAAAAAAATATTTTCTCTTTACAGGTAGCTGTTACTTGCAGACTGGATGGACATTGGTCTGCTTGTGGGGGGTGTGTGTGTGTGTGTGTGTTCCCTCTTTCCTTAATTCATTAAACTGTCTTTCTCGCAACCCAAACTTTTCTCTCTTTTGCTCTTCTTATTCTCTCCCCATCTTTCTCGGGGAGGGAAGGTGGATTGAGCAAGTGGCCGTGTGAGTGCTTAGCTACTGGCCAGGATCAACCTATCACAGGTCCTATGACATTTGCTTACAGTCATGATGTGTCTGTCCTGGAGTGACATATATTTGGTTCACTTGCTCTGTGCCATGCCTCCAATCTTCTATGGCATGCCAAAACTCTGATTCAGAGATGGGAAAAGAGAAAGAAAATTATTCCTTCAGGATCACTGGGAGAATGTGGCTAGGCACAGTCTCAAGAATGTTTTGTTAGTTCATGCAGATAAACATCTATTTGGCTTTTCTCCATCTGGGTGCTCATATACCCTTACACACTGACTATGAGTACCATTTCTGGCCTCTGCAGGTCAGTGAGGGATCTGTAGTCTTATACGATATCTGCTCTTAAGGCAAAGAAGCACTGCTTTATACTACTGCCACATTTAGCTTCAATTTTACTGGAATAATTCACATCAGCGGCCTTCCTCAGATCCTATTCTTCATGCAATTTTTACTCTCTGGTTCATTCCACTTGCCTGTACTCTTGCACTGTCCCTGTGTGCTGCTCAGCACAGCACCTGCTAGGCTACTAAAAGCCCAGAGTCCGCAGCCGTCAGTTTACTCTGTTAAGTTTTCCTTTTACTCTTCTGACTGGTGCTGTGGAAGCAACTACTATAGCCTCCCTACCCTTGCTTGCCAGGCAGCTGTATCTCTTCTTAGATTTCAGAGGATGACTCCATCAGTAATTTTTATCAGTCCTTAGCTATCTGATCATCCTATTACACATACTAGTAGAATATGGCTTAGGGATGGTAGTCCATCTCTACAACATTACCACACTGTTGGGCTACTGTCAAGGGAGCATGATTGTGCATCACACTAACGCAGCTGAACACTGCTTAAGACCTGCAACAGTCACCTGAAAGAGTACAATTGAGCTTTTCTGGTTTTGTTTGGTTTTGTTGTTTGTTTGGGTTTTTTTTTTTTTTTTTTTTTTTTTTTATTTTTTTTACCCTCCAAAACCTTTTTTCAAAAAAAA
>VXBH01005538.1:464871-483182 GCA_013400035.1 Rynchops niger
TTTTCTCTGTCCTTGGTATGCCTTACAAATTTTGCTCAATATTACAGTTCTTGTCATAGTTCCTGTAAGACTGTTTTGGCAGCTGCCAAGATGCAGTCAGAGGTGAGCACCATGATAGGGAAGTACTTAAGCACAGGTGACAGGCTGCATGGCAGCAGCAGCATGACATTTTATCTGGAGATACAGACAATGCAGGCAGTAGCACATTGCATTTGATACACACAGGGGACAGCTGTGGTAAGTGTGGCAATGCACAAGTAAGTGCTTTGAAAGAATATGACAGGCAAAATCTGACTTATATTAAGAAATGGGGAAAAAAAAAGAATGTAATGGAAACCAAAAAACAGATTCTATACCTTGAGAACAATTTTGTCCTACATTAAATAAGCTGTACGTATACTGCACACAAACAACATTAAAAAATACTTAAAATATAGATTACACCTGTCAGTTGGAAGATTTAATTCCACACAGTCCCAGCCTTTGAAAAGGCTTGAGTGTCCCTGCCTAACATGCATTAAATATAACCTTGTCCATGAGCAGTTCCACTGACATGAGTAAAAGTGGCAGTGTTAGGTTCCTGTTTGACAAAAGCAAAACCAGGTATCAATCATTCGTTTTGGTTTAGGTTTCCCTTAAGAGTTATTTAATTTCTGTGTTGCTCATAATTCTCAGCAGCATAAAAAAAATAGAATACTGAACCACCCTGCAACTCTTCTGGAAAGTTAGAAGTCATGTATTCAAGATCAAGTACTAATATCTCTCATTCATATGATACATTGAATCTTGTTTTAAAAGACCTTGGAAAGAAGAGAATGAAGGATACAACGGTTCATTGAGGTCCACTACTGGCAAACTATCTTTTTTTTTTTTTTTTTTTTTGATCTTTTTACAGATCAACCATGATGTTGTCACTGAGTTGTTACAAACCACAGAGGAGCAACAGTGGAGGTATGTTGGCTTTCTGCAGCACCATTATCCTCCACAGCTGGCAGGATTTTGGACAAAAACATTTCTGCCATTCTGGAAAGCACATGGAGAGATAGCAAAGAGATATATGTGCTAATAGGCTTTTATTTTTCTCCACAGTAACCTGAATTCATGACATTTATTCAATGTACAATGGTTATACAGTTTCAGATATAGAGGAAAAAAATACAGAGGAAAAAAAAACTTTTGGCATATTTTCCTCTTGTATCTGTGTTCTATAAGTTTTTGTGTTTAATTATATACTGTTTGAGAGCCTTAATAAATATAAATCCATACAGTTTAAATGGAATTAAGTAGAACTATGCTGCTTAAATCTTTTACATCTTTTAAAATTTGGACCTTGTGATATAGCCAGAAACACTTCTTTTTACAAACAAGAAGTAAAGAGAAATCTGACTGCAAGATGAGGATATGTCATCTATCTACGTGTCTATCTTTTATGCTATGTTTCTTGTTTAAAGCCTGCATAGGTTTCATTCTTTTCAGCCTTGGAGTTAGTAGCCAGTAAGCTCCAATTTTCCATTTTCCTGCCCAGTCACACATCTCTTCAGGAGAAGGGGATTTCCAGAGCCCACCTACCCTACTCTGGAGCATGGCACCTCCCTTGAGCTGTGTTTTACAGGTACTGAGCAGTGATTTACAGAGTCAAGTGAAAAAAGTGATACAGAGAACTCGTCGAAGGAAAGAGTTGTGTACCACACCAGCAAAAGATGAATAGCAACACTGTGGGTTCCTGAGAAACTACAGCCTGTAAATTCTCACCACCATGAATGATAGATACATCGCCAGGTCCAAAGTAAAGCAAAAGGAGATAATGAGACAACAGCTTTCGCAGGACACAGCCTTAGATAATGATTTTTACCTGTCTATCTATCTTCTCTGCCTCTCAAAAGATGTTACATTATAGTAAAATTTACTGGGGACTTTTGCTAACTGCCCTAACAGAGAGAGTTAATTATAGCAAATATGACTAAAGCACAGGATGTCAAAAGGCTGATGTTTCCTTAACTGCTCCAGATTTCTAATAGTCTTCCTATTGTCAGGAATTTTGCACTATTGGTAATACCAAATTACTCTTTGGCAAGGAAAAGATGCTTGTTTTTTATTGCCTCAATGTTGGGGGTTTTTCTGCAATTTACTGGCAGCGTAATTTAAGAAGAGAGAAAATGTTTGTTTGCAGGATGAATGGAAAAAGGAGTAGAAGTGAAAATGGAAGGTAAGAAAGTCAGAAAGACAAAATATAAAACTATATCAGGAAAAAAAAAAAAGAACAACAACCCCTGAAACCAGCCCAGCTAAGGCACTGAAATCAGCTAAAGAATATAAATATAGAGCATTCTAATTAAGAATCAAATGGAAAAAGGTTGTTGAGTCATAACTAATGTAACACCTAAGACTTGTAGAAGACTTGAGAGACGCCAAAGAAAAAAGGCAGAACCTGAGATGTCATGAATTAGAGGAAATTTAAGTATAAACGTACTGGAAAAAAAAAAAAAAAAAAAAAAAAAAAAAAAAGAATCCTGTAATATATTTTCTGAAGTGGAAATGTCAGGCTTTTCAACAGTAATGCAAAAAGAACTGTTTAATAATATTTCTTTTCAGTCTTTTAGTATAACAACACATGAAATATTTTCCATTCCAACAATAACTCAGGAAAAAGTTTAATAACAGTTTATAAAGTTAAATATTTCAAAGAAGCAGGATTAAAAACTTGAATCTAAAACTATTAGAAGAGCTAAGCAAGGGCTTTTATGGGCCAATAATGTTGATTTTCAATAAGTCCTGGACATGGGAGAAGTTCCACAGAACTGGAAGAAAGTTAGTGTTCTATCAATATTTTAAAATCTGTAAACAGAATGACCTCACATTATAGCCTTGAAATATATGTACTACACAAAAAAACATGCAAGTGATAATATAGGACTTGGCTGATTACATTAGCTCTCTTTAGTTCTTTTTTAATGCCAATCAACATGGTGTTATAGAAAACAGATTGTATAAGCTAGGTTTTGGTTCTTTTTTTTTTTTTTTTTATTTCGACTGTGGCTGCTAATAATAATAATTTTCCAGTATACTTTGGATTCAGGAGGCTTCTGGTTATTTTTTAGGAAAAGAGAATAAAAAACAAATCAAAAAAGCAAAAGCAAAACAAAATAAAACATGACACGTTATTTTGATTAGATACTGGCTAACTCAATATTTAAGTGGATGTGTTTATAATGGTGTCCTACAAGCAATCAGTTCCTAGCCTACATGCATTTGAATGTTTTTATTAATGTTTAACATGGAAGAGAAATTTGGAGAAAGAAAAAACAAAAAGAAAAAAAGAATTCTGAGATATCAAAACCAAACAGAAGTAATGAAGCTGTTTTTATTTCTGACTATAAATTGTCAGCAGATGATGTATATGCTATTCACATTTCTTTGTTTTGACTGCAGTTTCTTGAAAATGAAACAAGATAATAAACGTTTGATCTCAGCAGTATGATGTACTCCAAAATCTCACATAAATTATTTTAAGAATAAAACCTAATTCCCATCTTTAAAACCTTCCAAAACAGGCTTAAGCCTATATATAAGTCCGTTGAAACAAATCCAGCCTGGTCTTCTTTTTATAAAGAGAAGAATGAATTTATATTCAGATAATACGCTTAAATTTTATTGCAGTCATACCATTTAGGAAAAAGCATACACTGAAATAAGAATGACCTAAAGCAATATTCCTAGTAGTGAAATAATTTCATAGCTAGATTGAATGAAGTTGAAGGGATCATCATTCCTATCTCTTAACCAAAAGAAAATTAAAAAAAAAAAAAAAAAAAATCCAAGGTTGAAGACCCTATTACTGAAATATGGGAGTACAAAGAAAACACAAGATTCTACATCTTTATTTTGGAGAGGCCATCTTTTGGCCCCTACCATTATTTGACTTACTGCTCGAATCACCTAGATATATCTAAAGGTGTATTAAATGCTAAAAGTCCATGTTTGGAGAAGACAGGTGCTTATGACTGGTAACTAAGATAAGAGGAATAAAGAGAAATAACATATGCACCTGTTCTAGAGAGCACTCATTCAGATGGGTATATAATACAGCTCAAACTCACAGTACAGCTGGGTCCTTTATAGCAAAACCCATCTTCCTACCATCCAGTAGATAAAAACTCTCAGTACTGAATAGGCATTGCAAATATCAAGTTAATCTGGCAATTAGGAAAATAACCTCTTCAGATTTATATCTGAGTCTGGCAAAGTAAAGAGGGACATACATATATAATTTAAGGGATAAAAAGTTGTACCCTTGACTAATGGCTAATCATTTGTTGTTTATGGTGAAAAATAGAAATTGCAATACATACTACTGTAATAATAATATGGGAGAAGACCAAGTGAAGGCCTAGGTATTTCTTGTCTGTTTATTATTTTTACAGTACTTTTTGTCTACTATCATTAGTTATATTCTAGGATTACTTGTAAGTCATATCTAGGAACAGAAGTCCATTACACCAGGAACTTAAAAAATAATCAGGACACTAAAAAAAAAAATTAATGACTTAAAAAAATTACATGGCTAGTCTAAGCAATTTCACCTAGAATCTTTCCTTAATGAAGTCAGGCTCTATCAGGTGGCCAAGTATCCCTTTCAGAGACAGGTGAGGTGATTTGTCAGTCTTAGAGCTAGACTGCCTAATCTACAAGTATGTGTTAAATGTGTGTGTAAGTGGGGAGAAGGCAAAGAAAGTCAGGTGGCCTAACACAGAGTTAAAAAATATGAATGACTGGGAAGAATCTTAATTTTTTAAATGCTCCGGACAAGATTATAGCCTGACCTCATTAGTAGGGTGCAGATTGCAGCTTCATCTTTGCCACTGTTGTTGTGCTGTGATCTGTGTTCCACCCTTAATACTGCAGTAATTGTTACATTTCCAAACCGTTACTGATGCCACGTAGAAGGTAAGTCTTACGCTGAATGCCACTAATATCATGGGGAATATCTCACAGCTTATAAACAAAAATGCAGTGATTCTTGAGACACAAGTGTGCCATCTAATCTTTGTACTGAATTTAGGATCAAAAGAAAGATGACACTGCTGATATATTTATTTATATCTTAATTGTTTGTAGGATAGCATCCTATGGTAACAACTCTGTAGTGTAGTAGGCCAACCATAAACCTAACATTGCTAAATCCACCACTAAACCATGTCCCTAAGAACCACATCTACATATCTTTTAAATACCTCCTGGGATAGGGACTCAATCACCTACCTGGGCAGCCTGTTCCAAAGTTTGACAACACATTCGGTGAAGAAATTTTCCTAATATCCAATTGGCCAAGATGGCCAATATCCTCTGTCCATCTCTGCTTGTCCTGTCGCTTGCCACTTGAGAGAAGAGACCAAACCCCACCTTGCTACAAGCTCCTTTCAGGTAGTTGAATTGAGTGATAAGGTCTCCCCTGAGTCTCCTTTTCTCCTGACTAAACAACCCCCGTTCCCTCAGCCACTCCTCATAAGACCCATCACCATCTTCATTGCCCTTCTTTGGACACGCTTCAGCACCTCAACATCTTTCTTGTAGTGAGGGGCTCAAAACCAAACGGTACTCGAGGTCGGGCTTCACCAGTGCCAAGTACAGGGAGACGATCAATTCCCTAGTCCTGCTGGCCACACTATTTCTGATACAAGCCAGGATGCTATTGGCCTTCATGGCCACCTGGCCACACTGCTGGCTCATATTCAGCTGCCTATCAACCAACAAACCCAAGTCCTTTTCCTCCAAGCAGATTTCCAGCCACTCCTCCCCAGGCTGTACTGTTGCAGGGAGTTGTTCTGACCAAACGCAAAACTCACTTAGCCTTGTTGAACCTCGGTGAGGTTCAGCAGAGTTGAATAGAGTTGGCCTCAGCCTGTCGTTCCAGCCTGTCCGGATCCCTCCGTAGAGTCTTTCTACTCTCAAGCAGATCAACACTCCTGCCCAACTTTGTGTCATCTGTAAACTTACTGGTCAATCCCCTCATCCGCATCATTGACAAAGGTATATATAGAACTGGCCTCAGTTCTGAGCCCTGGGGAACACCATTTGTGTCCGGCCACCCACTGGATTTAACTCCATTTGTCACAATACTTTGGGCTCGGCAAGCCAGCCACTTGTGTCAAAGGCTTTACTAAAGTTTAAGCAGACAACATCCACAGCCTTTCCCTCATCCACTAGGTGAGTCATTGTGTGGTAGAAGGAGATCAGGTTAGGGACCTGCCTGCCATAAAGCCATGCTGACTGGGCCTGATCACCTGGTTGTCCTGTACGTACTCAGGATGATCTGCTCCACAGCCTTCCCGGCACCAAGGACAGACTGACAGGCCTGTGGTTCCCTGCATCCTTCCTCTGGCCCTTCTTTTAGATGGGTGTAACATTTGCTAGACACCAGTCAATTGGGACCTCCCCAGCTAGCCAGGACTGCTGGTAAATGGTGGAAAGTGGTTTGGTGAACATCTCTACCAGCTGCCTCAGTACCCTTGGTTAGACCCCATCTGGCCCCATAGACTTGTGTGTGTTACCCTTCAGAACCTAAAACGTAGCTTTTATAACCTACTTTGCTTTAATATTCCACACTATTTTCGTTGATCCTAAGTTTTGGCAGTTGCACATAATAGTTATTGGGATTTGTGGTTTTAATACAATATTTTATAGAATTCTTCAGTTACAGGCTGTAAATATTCCACAAGTGGCAGATGGTAAAACAAGAAAACATTTGTTTAAAAGTCAAAATAGTCAACAAAAAAACATATCACCTTTCTCCTGTGGAAGACACTAATTTGGCACATCTATATGCTTTATTTAAAGTGGAAACCACAAAGAAAACAGTTCTGTAAAATGCTTTGTGGAAAAAAAAAAAAAAAAGGAAAGAAAAAGAAAGCATGTGATGTTAAAGATCAAACAGAAATGACAGAAATGCAGAGAAGTGTCATCGGAGTCATAAACGATGTTGTAAATCATACCTATCATACCTTTTCTGTCTCTTCTTTTTCAGAAAATGTCTGCATGAGAAGCTGCCTTTTTTTTATTTTTCTTACTGGAACTATTGTCTGGTGCAAGCACCCTTCGGCCTTCAGATATCGTTAAGGGCACCATGAATTGTAAAATGTTCGTTACTGCTCTTTAACTGATATTTCTGCTTAAGGATGCAAAATGCTTGATATGGCAGCACTTGGTGGCCAGTTTCTATGGGTTTTAACACTTGGACCTGCAACACTGTGTACAGTTCCTAATTTTACATTTTCTAAAAGATGAAAGAAACGTTCAAAGAAGATAATTGTATATTGTTTCTAGCTTTGCAAATAACAATCCTATTTTTTACTAATTTTAATGTAAGGGCTGTAAAATCCTTTTCAGAAGTAAGACCTTTGTAATACCCATGTTCAGAAATGTTCAATTAACATTACTAATTCTAAAGTTACATTACCAACATTCCCTGGACATCTTTTTTCCTCAATATAATACACTAACCTTGCAGTTTCTTATGGTACAAATGGGAATTGACTGGTCAACCTTCTCTAACTCAAGTTCACTTCTTGGTTTGAGAGAAGCAATGAATTCCCTGGAATCCTTCTTTCCCTGCAAACATGCTGTGAGGAGAAACGAATAAAATATTTTCCTCCTATTTTTGTGACTGAATTTGGTGATGAAAAATCTTGGGTTTTACTTCATTTATTGGTTTAGTTTTCCAATAGCATAAATCAGTATTTTAAAGAGAACAAATGCCATAAAACAAGTTTAAACTACTGAATTTTGAAATGCTCTTTAGCAGAGCCAAAGGTGTAAATGCAGCCATATATAATGTCATTTGAGGTTAATGACAAAATAAATTGTTTCCCCATTTTCGTAGAAAGCTTTTGTGAATAGATGTATTGCCATAAGTTTGAAATCCATGCTCTGTGACAGCTGCTGACTAGTAATGAGATCTAATGAGCTGTCTCTTTACTAGAAAAAAATAACATTTGAAAAAAACAACCTCTTTGCAAATTGTAAGAGCATGGGAACAGAGACAGCTTCTCTACCCTGAGCTGATAAGCGCATGTTGATATCAATAGCATTTCAATTCAAAAGCAAACCTCTGCTGCTCAATTCAAATGTGAAAACAGAATGTGAGATTAGTGTTTGCACAGACAATCAAGATTTGCATCTATTTCCTTGTGGGTTTTGTGATAGAGTAATGCTTTTTCTATTATAAATCTTTTAATATCTAAGTAAATGTAATGCCTTAGGAAACACAAACTAGATTATGTCAATATAATCTAAATCTATAGGTTTAACTATATTGTAAATATCTCTATACTCTGAAAGAGATTATGTATCTGTATTAATTGAATAAGGACTTCGTATGCAAAGACAAATGTGCCTACTCAAGTCGTGGCTCTGAGGCTGTCTATCAGTTCCAATACTATTTCAGAATGCAAAGCTGTCAGAAGCTCAGGACAAAGGGCCGGAGAGTAATCTTATTGACTTCAGTGTAAATGAAGATTTACTCCACTCCAATTCAGTGTGGTTAATGTTTGTCCAAAAATGACGTAATGATATCAAAACCAGAAAATCTTAACTTTTATTCTCCCAGCCTGCTTCTTTTTTGTATTAAAACATACTTTACTGTCTATAGTGCTTTTCCAATTGCAAGTGAGTGATTTTCTGATATTTAACCCTTCATTCAACAGTGTATTATATACATATATATGTTGCATATTTTCTTTTAAATTCTCTGTTGTCAGATCTGACAATGAAAATGCCCTATGCTAGAGCTACAAGGGCTTGGAAAATTATTCCACTGCCATAAATAACTTAGTTTTCAAAACACGTAGTGTATTGTTTATCTACATTTCAGTCTCTCTGATTATTGAGTAAATCGTATCCTGGAAAAAAACGTATATTATGTAAAGCAGCTGGCAAACAGGAGGACTTCCAAATCAAATACTCTGATTTATGCTTTATGCGGTTTTTGGGGTTGGGTTTTTTTTGTTTTGTTTTTGTTTAAATCTCTCTGTATATACATATATATGTATAACGTATTTTTAACAAGTTGGTAGGAATGCACTAATTAGAACTGATATTTATTCACATAAGAAGTATGGATACTGTCAACTGTATTAGTCACATTAAGAGAAATCTGTATTAGAAGGGCTAAAGGTGTGCATTTTTATATTTGCCTTACTACTCTCAATTACTGGTAAAATATAGTTACTTGTATATCACGGTAGATATAAGAAATTAATGGATACAGGATTTTATTGAACTGATGTTTTGAAGATACAGTGGCAAGGAGCTTTCCCCACTAGGTTATAGTCTTTGATTAATACCCAGGAGAACCTATTGGTGATAAATGAGCCAATGAACAGAGTTCCATCGGTGAAACAGAAACATTCAGAGAACTATGAGAAGATTAATCAAACATTTTGTACAAAGGAAACAGAATATAAAACACATTTCCCACTGAACACAAAATAAAACAAATGTTATGAAAACCAAACAATGTTCTGTGCTACCAGAGAAAAACTTGAAGATACTCTAACACAGATTGGCCTTTAATTTGCATTGCTTCCTTCTTGTCTAGCTGGTTTAATTGATTCAAACTAGTCATGAAAAGCTGCAGTTTTCATTTCAAGGCATTTTCTTATATACACACTTTTCACATAAATGAGTTAATATATAAAAAATACAGGAGGAAATCATCAGTGCCTACCTAAGTCCAAGGAGACTGCAATTTTTACATCTTGAAGACATAAATATAAAACAGTGTCCTCTGTGGATGTTCCCAAAACATGGCTCTAGATCATATAACAAATCTTATCCAAACTTTCTATACCTGTACCTAAGGACTATTTCCTCTAGTATTCACCATTTTCTTTACCTGTGAACCTCTAGCTGAGTGAAAGCAATGATTTGTGTCCCTGTGGTCTATTGCTATCTTTTAATACAAGAGAATAGTCAAGTTAACTGGCTGAACACCTGTTTTTCTTTTTAAACTAGGCAATAAAATAAGGAGAGGTTATCATAAAACTAAAAGACTCCTGGAGGTACTTTAGTTAATTCCATTCTTTATTCAGTTCTCTGTTTCTTTCTATGTAACAGCAGCAAAATTACTTTTTTAACTCACAATAGCTCCTTCACGTGTCTCACCATCAAGAACAGTAAGCTGTGAAATGAGCAGAAGGCAAATTCAGACATGGAAACACAAGTTGTATTATTTTAAAAAGGCATAGTAGTTACTGCCATGCCTGAGACATGTCCAACCTCATAATGTTTTATGTTTGACTACCTTCAATTCATGCTTTTCCTTTTTAATTAAAAAAAAGGCTGAGGCTTGCCAATAGATAATTTTTACTGTTAACTAAGAAAAATCTGATAAAATATCACATAAATTTTCTTTTTTNATTTTAAAATGTGGTTAGTTATATAGATATTAGATAGCATGTCACCTAGTATATAATAGGTCACTATTGTGATCTAACTGTCACTGCCAAGTGATGAACAGGTCACTTCTGCTATCTGTCATGATCAGTTTACCGTAGACTGTTAGCAGCTCTGTATACCCCCACTCAGATGAATTTAGCCACTCTGTCCGAAATCAAAAATGTTATGGGCAAGAAGAGGTTTTTCTTCTTTCTTCATAGCACCAGTCACTGAATTTGGCAGCTCTTCAACCTGACTGAAGGACTGGAAGCCTCCATCTTTGCCACAGAGAATCCAGGCACTGGAATGTTATTTGTGTCTAATACATATTTAAATAGATATATACATATTTGCTTAAACATTGAGGGCAGGTGTTCGGTCCCTTTTTTAACACATCATCTTTTGCTTGTATGTCAGTCTGTGATCATTTGTTGATTAAAGCAGATTTAGTGGGATTTGGCTTTTGCACATGCAAAATGAATTTAAAACCTTCAATTGCTCCAATGCAGAGCAGCAATGCTGCAGACATTTTCAACATTTTAGTGAAAGGTCCCATTATATATGTAGCTGTCATACCTACATACATATAACATCATTGAAATAATTCACCAGACAACTTAAAAGTGTAGCAAGTGGATCATATTGCATTAGGAACAGCTCCTTAGCTGATTTAAGTTGACTTCAGTGACTTCAGCATTGCCACATGGACCTGTATCAGACGAGGACTGACCTGTAACTGAAGAAACATAAGAAAAACAATAGAAGCAGGAGCTTAATGAAGATAGGGGACACTGCAAATGTCAACAGCTCAATCTAGAGAGCAGAGAGTGAGGTCTGAGAATGTAAAAAAATACTTGATTTTATAAAACAAATAAATTATAAAATTACTAAAGATGTAAATATATATTTTTATTTTAAAATGGTGACCAATTGCCTCTGCAACTATCTTTCCCTATGTCACTTCTGAATCATCAGCTCCCCTGTCTCAATGAAGATAGATTTCTATTATTTAGCATGGAACATCCAGTCTGCTATGGAATCATATAAAATATATCTTTGTTAGTACCTGTCTTCTGGTAGGGTTTTAACATGAATGTTATCTAATTCATTGTGTCATTTCCTCCTGTGGTTAAGTGAACAAATGCCTTACGTACTGATTGAGAGTAATAGGGAAAATCTTCTTGGCACACAAACTCCATAGGTCAGGAGTGAATTTCCAGTTCAAAAAACTAAGGTAAATTCTTTCAATTCTTCATTTATGTGTGTTATATTTTATACAGAGAATGCATTCCATCCCGGCTCTTCCACACATAACTTTTCCATCAGATAATCATGATTACTTATATTAATTGAGAACAGAAACTACAGTTACCTAGACCCGCTATAAGCATTTATAAAACATGGTATCTACAATACACAGTCTAAACACTTTACAGAAACACTATGGCAAAAGGGAAAAAAGTCTAGGCCTCTTACATGGAAACTCAAAGCATGCAGTTTCTAAACAACTCAGCCTATTCTATCTAACACACTTAAAAAAATTTTCTACTCCCTGTCAAATTGAAACAGAGACTTTCAATGCTAATACAGGTAAAAAAAAAAGAAAAAATTGATTGAGAGAGTACTTGAATGGGTATGGGGTATCTTGTGGATGAGAAAAGAAAAAATGAGGACACTCTGCAATGAAGAGACAGATTTACAAAAAAAAAAAAAAAAAAAGGAAAAAGGTCTATATGTAGCCACATACTTTTTCATTAAGAGTTTCATATTATATTGAATAAAAATAGAAAGGAAAAATGCCCAGAAAAGGTGTAAAGAAAAGAATTTCATCACAATGGGAAAGGCAAAAGATTAACTAGCCCACACACCCAAAATTTCTATTTTAATTCCAAAAAAATATATATATATAAAATTGCAAATCTAGTACAAGCCTTTTGGTGTTTTAAATCAGTTTGTTAAGTTGGTAATGGTACAGTATGTTTGAAGAGTACTGTAATAAATATACTGTTGGTGAGGCCTGGTTAGGTTATGCAGGGAGAAAATTAGAAGGGCCAAAGCCCAACTAGAATTCAATCTGGCTATTGCCATAAAAGATGATAAAAACCATTTCTATAAATACATTAGCAACAAAAGGAGGATTTTCATACTTTATTGGAGGGGGGAAAAAAACGTGACAAAGGATGAGGAAAAGTCTGAGCAACTTAATGCCATTTTTGCCTCAGTCTTTAATAATAAGACCAGTTGTTCTAGAGGTACCCAGCCCCTTGAGCTGGAAGACAGGGACAGGGAGCAGAATAAAGGACCGTAATCCAAGGCGAAATGATGAGTGACCTGCTACATGACTTGGACACACACAAATCTTTGGGGCCAGATAGGATCTACCCAAGGGTACTGAGGCAGCTGGTGGAGGTGCTCACCAAACCACTTTCCACCATTTACCAGCAGTCCTGGCTAGCTGGGGAGGTCCCAATTGACTGGTGTCTAGCAAATGTTACACCCATCTAAAAGAAGGGCCAGAGGAAGGATGCAGGGAACCACAGGCCTGTCAGTCTGTCCTTGGTGCCGGGAAGGCTGTGGAGCAGATCATCCTGAGTACGTACAGGACAACCAGGTGATCAGGCCCAGTCAGCATGGCTTTATGGCAGGCAGGTCCCTAACCTGATCTCCTTCTACCACACAATGACTCACCTAGTGGATGAGGGAAAGGCTGTGGATGTTGTCTGCTTAAACTTTAGTAAAGCCTTTGACACAAGTGGCTGGCTTGCCGAGCCCAAAGTATTGTGACAAATGGAGTTAAATCCAGTGGGTGGCCGGACACAAATGGTGTTCCCCAGGGCTCAGAACTGAGGCCAGTTCTATATATACCTTTGTCAATGATGCGGATGAGGGGATTGACCAGTAAGTTTACAGATGACACAAAGTTGGGCAGGAGTGTTGATCTGCTTGAGAGTAGAAAGACTCTACGGAGGGATCCGGACAGGCTGGAACGACAGGCTGAGGCCAACTCTATTCAACTCTGCTGAACCTCACCGAGGTTCAACAAGGCTAAGTGAGTTTTGCGTTTGGTCAGAACAACTCCCTGCAACAGTACAGCCTGGGGAGGAGTGGCTGGAAATCTGCTTGGAGGAAAAGGACTTGGGTTTGTTGGTTGATAGGCAGCTGAATATGAGCCAGCAGTGTGGCCAGGTGGCCATGAAGGCCAATAGCATCCTGGCTTGTATCAGAAATAGTGTGGCCAGCAGGACTAGGGAATTGATCGTCTCCCTGTACTTGGCACTGGTGAAGCCCGACCTCGAGTACCGTTTGGTTTTGAGCCCCTCACTACAAGAAAGATGTTGAGGTGCTGAAGCGTGTCCAAAGAAGGGCAATGAAGATGGTGATGGGTCTTATGAGGAGTGGCTGAGGGAACGGGGGTTGTTTAGTCAGGAGAAAAGGAGACTCAGGGGAGCTCTCTACACGTCTTTCTCACTCTCTACAACTACCTGAAAGGAGCTTGTAGCAAGGTGGGGTTTGGTCTCTTCTTTTAAGTGTCAAGTGATAGGACAAGAGGAAATGGCCTCAAGTTGCACCAAAGGAGGTTTAGACTGGATATTAGGAAAATTTCATCACTGAAAGTGTGTCAAAGCATTGGAACAGGCTGCCCAGGTAAGTGATTGAGTCCCTATCCCAGGAGGTATTTAAAAAATATGTAGATGTGGTTCTTAGGGACATGGTTTAGTGGTGGATTTAGCAATGTTAGATTTACAGTTGGACTTGATGATCTTAAAAGTCTTTACCAACTTAAATGGTTTTATAATTCTATGATTCCAGGAATAAGCATATTTGGATATTTTAAGGACAAAGGAGTGTTGCCTACTTTGACAATTGAGATATGGGGAAAAAAAAAAAAAAAGTAGTAAAAGAAGCTTCCTGGAATTTCTTTCATTTACCTTAATGGGTCATTTGGTAAATTAATCAAAACATGATTAAAACAAAATATCATGAAAACAATCTTAATCAATTCGGAAAATCTGGACTATATGTATATGAGCATTTCTGATCTGCTCGTGGAGAAGGCAGGCACTGCAGAATGAAATCATAGATCAGTTTGGGTTGGAAGGAACCTTTAAAGATCATCTAGTGCAACTCCTCTGCAATGAGCAGGGACATCTTCAACTAGATCAGGTTACTCAGAGCCCTGTCTAACCTAACCTTGATTGTTTCCAGGGATAGGGCATCTACCACCTCTCTGGGCAACCTATGCAAGTGTTTCACCACCATCTTTGTAAAAAATTTCTTCCTTATGCCTAGTCTTCTTCCCTCTTTTGGTTTAAAAGCATTACTCCTTGTCCTTTTGCAACAGGCCCTACTAAAAAGTTTGTCCCCGAAATCCTGACGTGTTGCTCAGGGCACATCATCGTCATCATATCTAGCTTTATGCAGCTTAAAATGGTTTTGTAAATTTCTGCTATTCACTGTAGGCTCTGTAGTCAAAGGAAAGAGATAGACATCTACAAAAGGTGATTCAGCTCCCTTGCAGGTGACTCCCAATACACCAATAAAGCTAGATGAGAAGACTTTGCCTCTGTACACCAGCAGGCTTACAGGGAAGCTACTGTAGGACAGGAATATATCACAACTGTCTCATTTTCTATATTCTTAAAGAAACTAATGACTCACATTAGTTTATATGAGGATCCTGGTCCTATGGTAGGTGTTAGGAATGCTCTGAGTGCATTGGCCAGACAGAGGATTTAGGGAGAGAGACATCTAGTTTCTGTGAACTGGCCAAGTTAAATAGCCCTTTTTAAGCAATAAGCTGAGCTATGGAGAATGTAATGAACTCTGCCAATATGCAGTTATGGCACTTTTAGGAACTCTAAAGGTAAAAATAATGATATCTGCAGAATACAAGTGTTTCCACAATGAAGTGTCCTTGAGATCACAACTTAGGCATGTAAGTCCTTTTCTGATACCTAGATTTATGTGATATGCCAAAAATCAGAAAGACAATCCATGGCAGAGAAAGGATTTGACCCAAGGCCTCAACTCTGGAGCTAATATTTTAAATACTCCACAAATCAGTCTTTCTTTTTGACAGTTCACTATGTGAGAATGTAATTTGTTTCTAAGCAAAACATGTTCCAGATGGTTTGCATTTGTAACCACGCTTGAGGAAGAATTATGAATATACTTGTTTGGCTTCCATGTTAGAATTACACAATGAAATACTTGCCATTTATGAGTGTCTGGACCTAGTATTTACATACATTTTTCACTTTCTAGAGTCAGATTCATACCTATTTTTGTTCCAGCTGCCCTTGATATAAATCATGTTGTATAGGCATCGATACAAAACTTTTTGCGTGTAATCAAGATGTCTGAAACAGAATTTCTCCACAGTCCAGGATTTTGTGACTACTAATATGCTAAGCAAGCTGCTGATGTATTTTTCAAAATATGGATATATTTTCAAATTTGTGAGAACAAGGTCAAAACATTGAACTGAAATTTGGGGAACATAAACAAAGGGGAAAAGAGTTTTTTGATATTTTTTGCAAAATATATGGTATACCCCTAACTAAAACAGTTCAATTAGCTTCAGCAGACCATATTTTTATACTTAACTCCTCCAAGAACGTCCCATGGTATTTCAGGTCATATTCATGAATCATGTAGGTTAGAACTTCAGCTAGGGTCTAGCTTGCAGCATGCTGGACTGATAAACATTTCCCTTCATAATACAAGACAAATCTTCATTTAACTGGAAATTAACATAATTTTTAATTAAATAAGCTAATTTATCATGCTTAGGAAAATTTAATTTTAATATTAATATATTCATTATCATCTGAAGGTGTGATAATAATAATTACGGTTTTGTATGATAATTCTGTCTTGGGTTTGGTTTTTTTGTTAAGTACTATTTAAGTACTATTTTTAGTACTTATTTAGTAATTTTTAATTTATTTTTTTATTTTTTTTTTAATTTAAGCACTATTTAAGTACGGTTTAACATTGTATAAGCAAAGGGTATCTTTCTCTGCTTTATCGCAATTTATGATTTCTTTATAGAGATTATATGGTTTGGGATTTCCTTTTCAAAATGTTAATCAAAGAGCTCTAATAAGATCTCTGATAAGATGAAACCAGTAGTCTTTACTTTGAAGCAGAGACAACTGAGAAGGTCATGAAATCTTGGGAGGCAGGGGAGTAAGAATATCATTTGTGCAGGAGCAAAATCTATTTAGCCATAATGAAAGACAGCAAATTTTAGACTGATGAGGGAAAATAATGATTTTCTAAAAAAACTTACCAGAATTTCATTGCAACAAAATGTCATTCACTGAATTTTCAAAAAAATGTGAAACCTGATCAGTGAAATAAACAGTATTATCTTAGGAAAAATATCCAACCAAACAAGAGACCAAAAATTAAATGCCAACCAAATCCAACCAAAAAAGAGACCAAAACCCCAATTATTTTGTTTTAAAAATAAATTCATCTTTCGTAAGGTATGTTTATAAAACAGGAGTTAAAAAAGCAAATAAAACAGTGTTTCTGTTTTCCTCTAAAGAAGCTTTGTCTAAAAATAATTTGTGGTCCTACTTCTGTTGAGACTGTGAGTATATAACTTCAACAAAAAAAAAAAACAATATTCTTTCTTATTAATTTTATTTTTTAATTAGACAGTAGTCCTTTTAGGACAAGGTGACTCGTATTACAATGATTGCACTGTCCTGGTTGTGATTGAAATCTCTGACTGCTATGGCATACAGCAGGAGTAGCATCTCTGTTTATTGTTGGTGACTGAAACTGTTAAACAAGAGTTTATACATCACAAAGTTCTTCCACTGGCTCTCCATAGAAGTAAATTTTACTCTTTAAATATGGAACAGTTGAAAACTGTATAATAAAGGCCTATGTGCAGCAGGTGATGCAGTAAATTAGCAATGTATGAGAACTAAAAATAACCAAAACTTATAGAACAGTAGATGAGTAAATTACTTTTCATGCTATCGCTAAAGATAAAGCAATTATGATTTATGCTAAGTATATAGCAAATAACATGAAAGTCAATTTATTTTTCAGGCTATTTCAAAAGAATACACTGGACATCAGTTTATCATGGTGTTCTTGCTACAAAATTTCTCTACTATGCTACATTCTCAATGTGCTGTGACAGGTACATGTTTTCTCATTCTGTGTAAAATATTTACCATTAATGATGGTAAACTGCTCTTGTGTATTCTGGTAATTGTTCAGGCTTTGGTGAAATACTAACTTGGCTATGGAATTGAACATATTTGATTACAGAAAGTAGCAATACATCTGCAATTTTCACTTTGCTGTTCTTGCCTTTTTGTATGCAGCTCCAGCTGTATCAATGGGAAAGTAAGGGCTGCAATTCATTGGAAGGGACAAACCATCAGACACCAGTTATAGTTGTTGATGTGTGTGCTTTATAACATCAGGGTCGTCTTCTGCTGCATCTCATTCTCTTCCTTTTCCCAGAAACCTCATACGTACTGTTTATGAGCACATCTTGGGTGGGTTTGTTTGTTTGTTTTTTAATTTCTTCCAAATAGCCCAGAATCCATTGGACTCTTGGAGATATCTGTGGTACATCCTTCACGTAGTAAGTAGAAATTTTCAATTGCTTTCTGGCTTGTGTGTTTTTTTCTCTTAAATTAGTCAGAGTAAAATTTTGCTTATTTCTTTGTTTCTCTTAGGTGAGCCTTCCCATACTATAGATCCCAAAAGCTGGTACATGGCACAAAAAATTCCTAATAACAGTAATCATATGGCATCAGCTGAAAAGATAGAGATATTTTTTTAAAGTAAAGAATCAAACCAACACCTGCCATCGTACACTTCCCCCTAACACTGCCCCCCCCGCC
>VXBH01005538.1:483223-519011 GCA_013400035.1 Rynchops niger
AAAATCCCTAACGGGAACCAGGAAGTGTCTTGGGGAAGATTTTTGAAAAATACTATTTTTGTGAAGAAGCTATATTTTCTGTAGTGTTCTTTACCAGTACATCTCAACCTTTCTTGGAAATCTCTATTTCACAAAAAACGAACTAAGACACAATAGTATGATCTTATTGTATAAGGTCAAAAGTGCTGCTGAGCAGGAAATAGAAGTTTAAATCCTCCTCTAAGATAGCTCATTGACTAAAACCTGCAGAATCCAGGATTAACCTGTGTGATCTGTTTGTTTGTGGTGTGGAAGAAGGCTTTAGGGGTTACAATCTAGTGTCAGTTTCAGCTTCCCTAACACTCATTAAATAAAAAGAAAATTGCTTAACACTGTGTTTTTAAGAGTCCAGCTGGTTAACTGCATTCTGTGCTGCAAAATAGTTCCTTCTGCCAACTTGGACTGTCAGTTGCAAAATACCCCTCCTGAGGGATTCCACACATAAAAGTAGTATCGATAAATTGAAGATATACTTGTGCCAAAAGAATGTATGACAATTAGGTCCCAAGTCTTTACTTACTCTTAATCTTAGACTTACAAGTCTTACGTCTCCTAAAGACTATTTCAAATGAAAAATATTTTGTAGTATGTTTTATTTATTACCTGTTGCTGAAGTTGAGCCTCTCTGTATGACCAAGAAGATGGTGAAGCTGCCTTCTAATCCCAACTCCAAATTGGGTAAGCAGCAATCCAAATATGTGTCTTGCACTTCCTAAATAAATCTTTTATGCATTCTGTCTTGGTTGCCTTTTTGTCACAGTATGCCTACCAGTTTAGGGCCAACTATATGCATAAGCGTCAGTCTGTGCGGTCAGACAGGACTTCTCCCAGGGCTTTAAAAATGTAAGGCTCAATGGTAAGACACAGGCAGATATTAAATGCTCAGCAGAAGAAAAGTAGGCACCTATTAGACCTACTTATAGAAACTTAAGCTTCATGTGATTTTAAGTACTTACAGTGCTAGGATACAAGTTAGTGATGACTTTGTGTTGGTAATGGTATTTGATAGCTCAAATAGGTGCTTAAAGAGTCACATGTGCTTCCAATATTTCTTTGTGGAACTCCTTACAAAGATTTTTTTTTTTTTTTTTTTTTAAGATCAGACTGAATTCTTATTCTATTTCTAAAGAAAAAGTAGAGAATTAAGGATAGAATTGAAATTCAGCCTCAGAAAATGGGGTATTGTGTCCCTGGTTGATTGTGTTTTTATCACAGACTGAAGTTGCCCATTCAGTATAGGGAAAGATTAAATCTCTTTATTTTAAAATACTTTTGTTTTCTTCCTGCAACTTTATATCCATTCTGAATACCTTCATTTTGCCACCTTCTTCTTGACCTAGTTATTAGTGGAAGCCCAGCTTTAGCACAAAGGGAGTAATCAACAATTTATTAGGATTAATAAAGATGACAAATATTATGTTGTTGCATAATGAAATGAGAGTTTTCAATAAGCATTGCAAAAAAATGTTGTCTAGATTAAGTTTGTGATTTCAATGAACAGATTTGGACATTATAGCTTGAACACAAAGGAGTTCAAATAAAAATTAAGGAACCTTGACAAGGTCATAGAGAATGCAGGAACCTACAAACCCAGCTGCTACCAGTAAAATGTCTGGCTCTTAATTTTGCAGGAAAACTGTTATAATTAAGATTTAGATTTAAGTCAGCTGAGCTCCATTACTTTCAGTGGAATTACGATGATTGTCACCAGTGGGGAACTTCACATGACTGAAGACAGTGTATTCCCATTCTCTGCACTTCTTCCTCTTCTATTTAGTGGATCTTTAACCTATGAAGTCCTTTGTTGCAAGATAAATATGTGATATTAATAAATGGGATTTGCATCAGAGAGGTGTGTTACATGATTTGTTTATGTAAATAACACAAGAAGTGAACACTCCAAGGGCAAACAGTAAGTGGTGTTTGATTGGAGCTATTAAGACTGATGTGAAATGCTGCTTAATAGAATAATGCCATGTGACTTTTAGTGCTAGATTAATCAAAAAGGTTAACGTGTCATTTAAACAGAAAGAAGGAAAAAATAGCATTTCTATTTACTATGTATTGATAGGAATTATATTTCTGCTGTTATATTTATCAAAAAAAAATATTGCAAATAATTGTCCATTATCATTTGAGAATGTCCAGGTATCTAATGAATTAGTGTGTTCAGAGAATAATTACATTATAGTAACTTATTAGTAGTAAAGGGTAGAGAAAATAAGTGTATTTTCACACAGCAATTAATTATTGCTGTGATTTCGTATAGAAATGTGGATGCCAGCAAAGTGAGAATTTGTTAATCTACTGACTAATAAATGCAGTCTTGAGGAAAAAGCCTGATTTTGTTGAAGTGTGCCAGACAACTTCTTCATCACGGACAGCAGAGGAGATTTACCTCTTCAGTCTCCTTGTTCCCTTTGAGGTCTTGTTTTCTGCTGGACCTCTGAACAAGTATTTATTGTACCCTTTCTACATGCACCATTTTACTCAGTCAGATAAAGTTTAGAGAACCAGAATAATTTAAATCTTATTTAAGTGTTAACATAAATAAGAACTTGCATAATGCACAAGGCTTTTGCTTGAGGCTTTGATGCATAAATTATCTTTCTTGTTTGATGCATTTATCTAGTCCATGGCAGAAATACTGTTTTTGAGTTTGTGACCAGTCCCATACCTGCTTAATTACAAATAAAAATATTCTCATATTTGTAATGGCATAAAGAGATACATACACTTATGTAATTCCAGGAACTTAGGAAATCACTCATTTCATGCTCCTCACTGATTCCCCAGGTTCTGCACCCATTCATCTAGCAAAGCTCATTCATCCCTTTGCAGTAGCTCAGAGACAATGATCAATAAGGTTAATGACTATGTATATAAGATAATTCTATCAATTAGATTCATTTCCACATATAAGGGAATAGTGACTATACAAAAGCTGCTTCTTCCTCTAACCTGCAAAGTGTTTTGATTCCCAAGGAAAATCACACACACATCCATCCCTCCCTTTACCTCTAAGTTCTTTCCAATCACAAGAATCCTGTTAATTGCTGTTTGAAGGACTACTGTGCTTCTACTGCAGAATAGCAACAACAGCGACAATAATAGCACATCTCTGCTCTTAGAAATTATTTTACCAAGATAAACTCTTTGAAGCAGTAGAAGTGTTGAAAAATTAACAGGGCAATGTTTCTTCCCCCAGTTTCGGTGATTCAGTCTTCCTGCTTTACACTGCTCGATGATGCAAATCAATTGTAGTTCAAATTAAGTCAGATAGTCACAGCCATTTTGCCTCAAGGGAACACTGTAACAGAGAGACCATTCTGAGAAACCTTATCCAGATGTTACTAGCTATTTAGTAACATCAGCATTGCCATCTTGGACCAGATCCATGTTTTGTCAAATTATATGTCTTACGGACAACAACAGGCTATTTGCAAGTATGACAACTCAAAGAGTGTTTTTTCGCTACCTTGAATAGGTGTGAACTGTCCATCCTTCTGACTACCAGTTTTGATATCATTATTTCCCACCTATATATATCAGGTCCCGCTGATCAAGAGTTGTCACCTCCATAGTACAGGCAGCATAGGACAGAAAAGATGTTTGCAGTGTAGCTGCTCTGAATTGGAATACCTAAGGCAGCAACTGACACCCTCTTTTCTGGAATGTGCTATCACAAAGCAAAACTGAATGTAGTGTTATGTGCTGGCTTCTGATACTGAAGGAACATCTATCATGTCCCTAGAACTTGTATTGCAGGCAAAAAAAAATACTCTCAGGTGGCTTAAATGTCTAATTTATCTACCCTGGGATTTGTAATGCACTGCTGTAAGGCACCGGGGCTAGTGTTCGTTATGATCCCAGTGAAAAGGTCATTTGGGCTCGTTAAGGTATTGCTTAAAACAGCATTTATTGAAGCTAAAACTATAGGGAAAATGAGGATAGTATGGTTAATCTTACATGCTTTCAGATGCATGGAACAGTTATGCATTATCAGAGAGTCCTCCAGTCAGAGAAGAGCAGATAGGGCAGATACCATTCATTTGATGGCATTTTGGTCTTTAGATATTCTTAGGATATTCTTGGATATACTTAGAAAAGAACAATTCTATTCATCATTTCTACTGTCAAACAAACGGATGTTCACATGAGAACATTCTGCTTCACTTTAAGATAAATATAAGGACACACGGTGTAATGGCTGATGCAAATGGAAGCTTATTACCAGCTAAGTGTACCCTGCAGCCAAGTGATATGCAGAGCACAACACAACCCTGAAGGCCAAGCTATACGTGCATCATAACACAATACAGCACAGCAAAGCCCTGCACCCTCTCAGGTAAGCTGTTATGTGGATCATTAATTCTTCAGTGTACAATGGTCTTCCATTTAGAGTCACCATTGGGTTATCTAAAATATTTCTACCATCAGCTGCTGTGCTCGTCATTCTCAAATTCTTCAAATGGCAAATGACACTCTATGCCTGCATCTCAGTGTCCTCAACCAACCGTTCAGCATACTCCAGCTGTATTCCACCGTGGAGACATCATACTCCACCACAGAGAGTATGCACTAATGAACTGAGCTAAAAACAGAAACATGGACACGTTTTACTAGTCCTATCTGCCTATTGCTGTAAACTTGTATAGGCAGATAATAGTCCTGCCTGCATTACACACATGAATGAAACTTGTCTCTTGCTTTGTCTCCATCAGTCTCATCTTGGTCTCTAATAACTGCCCAACACTCTGCAGCTCCAAGTCTCCTACCTACTCCAAATAGAAATAATTATAATTCAAAAATATCCCCAAATGTATATAGTAATATTCTCTTTGGTAGCCAGTTAAGTGTTTGGTTTTGTTTGTTTTTTTTTTTTTTTTTTTTTTTTTTTTTCACTTAGACAGGGTTCCGTGGCAGCAATCTTTACAATTTAATTATACATTGTGCTAAAATTTACCCTTTTGGTTTATCAGGCAGCTTGTGTTTCTTCTTATCATAGTATGTTACAGGGATGACAGCAATTCTAAATCTAAATTCTCTTGAACATACGTTGCACATATTGTTCTTATTTCTGGGTTTGTTTTTTTTTTTTGTTTGTTTGTTTGTTTGTTTTGTTTTTTTTTAATCAGTGAAGAAAAAAAAATGTAGTTCATTCTATCTTGGTTGTTGCCTTCTGATCTTTGGAATAGTTTAGTATTCTCATTGTTCTAACAAACTTCTAATTCATCCCTCTGAAAAGAGGTACCAATAGAGTACATTGTAATGTATTACATCTTTGATGTCTATATGTGACACTATGAGATTTGTTGCATAATTCTCCAGTCTCACTGCTTATGCAACCATGCTTCTTTACTCTTTAGAACCCACTTATGCACTGAATGTGTTTCCCCTGAGGTCTCTGAAGAGACAGTAAATTTGAAAAAACCTCTACCTAAGGTTCACACAGGATCTTAAACTTGACTCTGTCTGTTCAGTAAAGACCAGAAGCTGCATTTTTAAATGGTTTAATTTCAATTTCATAGTATCTATTTAGGAATCAAAACATTTCAGGTATGTATTGCTAATATCTTAAAAGTTTTTTCATCATGATATAGATTTTGTGAAGCCTTTCACATTGTGCATTTATTTTTTCATTTTTCTTTTGTGTAGTTTTAATTATATTAATTGTTCCTGTCATTCTTCAGAATCTCATATATGCAACTTCTGAGGCCCATTGAATAGAATTATAGATTCATTTATCTATAAATGATCATCTTTAAAGATCATCTAGTCCAATCCCATTGCCATGACCAGGGATATCATTCACTAGATCAGTTTGCTAAAAGCCCCATACAACCTGACCTTGAAGACTCGCAGGAATAGGGCATCCACAACTTATCTGGGCAACCTGTGTCAGTATCACCACTCATCATAAAAAGCAACTCTCCACAGAGTGTTTTTTCCTCCGGGCTGAACAATCACAACTGTCTCAACCTTTCTTCCTAGGACAGATGTTCCAGACCTGTGATCATTTTCATGAACCTCCTCAACCTACTCCAACCGGTCTATATCTTTCTTGCACTGGGGACCTGGAACTGAATGCAGTACTCCAGGTGGGGTCTCATGAAAGTGGAGTAGAGGGGCAGAATCAGCTCCCTCAGCCTGGTGGCCACACTTCTTTTGATGCAGCCCAGGATATGGTAGGCTTTCTGGGCTGCAAGTGAACACTGCTGGCTCATATCTAATTGTTCATCTACCAGTATCACCAAGTCCTTCTCTGCGGGACTGCTCTCAATCCATTCATCATCCAGTCTGTACTGATACTGGAACAGACTGTACCGGATCTTTTTCTTTTCTCCTGCTGGATTATTGACATATGTTCAAGCTGCAGTGTAAATAAAAAAAAATTTTAGAAGCTTAGCTTTGGCACCTTGTATCATAATGGATTCCCTTTATTTTATCATTATTTGGCAGTGTTACAAATCTCTTGTTAATGGGAAGCTCAATGATTTGCCTACTAAGTTTGATGAAAATGCCAATGTAAGTTCAAAACACATTTCAACTTTTGTTTCAGCAAATGGCCGTATGAAAAATTACTTCATGTGTGTGAGGAGAAGATGCTCATTCTGATAAGAATCTGTCTTACAGTTTCAGATTTAAAATAAACATACCTCCAAAAAAAAGAAAGAATAATGGATTCATAATAGCTTAAGTAGACAGACTTTTCCCTCTTTAGTAAATGTTGCCAGAAAGTAGCTCTAGCAAAATTGCAATGGCAGCTGACCCCAAACCTTACAGATCCTAGTGAACTGCAAGGTATGTCTTATTTCTGGCATGTATTTCACTTAAAGCGGTGTGAGTTAGAAGGCATTCACCTGACTATGACAGTAACTGAGCATTCTGGGGAGGCAAAATCAACTTTTTTTTTTTTTTTTTNTATATTTATTTCAGATTGAGAGAGACAAGAATAACCTTAGATGTAGGGAACTGAGCTTTCCAGCTTGACAGGATTTGAGCCTTATTGTCTCAGGAAAATGAACACTGGAGTTAACATATATAGTTCTTTAGTTGACCATCAAAAAGACTAGACCCTTGTACAGACAAAAGTCGCTCATGAAAATTGTTTTTCCATTTAAATTATTTTTCTACATGCAGCTTTTGTGTAATGTACTCCTGCATGTTTTCTATTTTCAAGTATTTTATGAAAATGTAAATCAGATCTAACTATAATTATTTTTTCTTAGCCGTTTGCTTGTACTAAAATTTCTTCAACTGAAACACAAACCTAAAAATATGGGAAATGCTGGAATTACATATTTTGATATTCCTTATTGATTTCATCATTACCAAAGAATATGGTGCAGAGGGTCTTAGTTTGCTTAACTAGTGGCAGTGGCTACCTCTCTGTTTTTTCTTGCTAAATGAAAAAACTCCAACCTTAAATCTGAACTTTTAAGATTCTCATATGTGGAAGCAATGCCAGTTCTTACTTTTTCTCCAAAATAATTTTTTTAATAGAAGAAACATGTATTTACATTCTATTTGGCTAAAGAGTTTTCTGTATTCTGAGAGGTAATAAAATGTATCAGATGTTATATTCATGAGAACTGTAACTCAAATCAAGGACATCTTAATTTTATTAGCAGCAATTTGTCTAACCACAATAAATCCTGAATGATGTGGGTTTACCTTTCTAACTAATAAACCTCTTCGTATATTTGCCAAAACTGTGGCAGAAACCTTTAACAATTATTTTTAATGATATGTGCAGTGAACAAGAATTATCCTTATTTCTTTTTCCACTGTAAGGAAACATTCTTTATTTTAAGAGCATTTTAAGTAAGCTTGTTGATACAGAGAATAAGACACCTTGTAAAATTAGCAGCAAACCCATCTGACTGTCCTTTCTGTCTTCGAGATAATATCCGCTGTCACCTTCACATGATGGGATTTGTGAGAAGAGCTATCTTCAGTTTCTAACTAAATAAAAGTAGAGCCTTATGATCGACTACAGCATTCTCATGAAAGGATTAGTTGAGGTATGTGATGCTTTAAAAATTATTTCCAAATACCTGATGCTTCTGCTAAGTTAATCATTTACTGTTCCTATTAGTACAATTGTTATGTTGTCCATTTTTTGTAGGTTTTCTCCCAAAGTCTTCTTCATTTTATTGCATGTTTAGTAATGTTACAATTTAAATGTAAATGTATACTTATTTTAGATTTAAAATCTAGTTTGCTTTAACAACTTTAAGGAAATTAATTTTAATATTTCCCTATAAAACATTTTAGCTATATTTTGTATTCTGTTTTAGTTCAAATACTATTATTCCTTGATTTTAGGTATTGGAACATTAATTGTACAATTTCTCTTGCTTTTTTAATGAATGTTAATTTTCTAGATAGTTGCAGCTACGTTACATATCCAAGACTGAATTTAAAGACCTCTTTGAAAATTCTTAAATTTTCTAAAATTCTAATATTCTCTTTCCTAAAATTCTTAAAATACCTAATCAAACAAAACAAAACTACTTTTAAAAATTACTTAGACAAGGCCTTATATGATCTCACTGCTGTTACTTTCTGTTTGGATTTGACAGAACCTATCTGCCTTCTTCACTTATTATTTTCTATTATGACTTTAAATCTCTCTCTTTATGATATGAATGCATATACATACAGAAAGGATGTATTTAGCTACTAAGATTGCCACCTTTTCCCTATCCCCCAACCAATTTATTGCAATAATTATTGTTGTTACTATTTTTGTTCCCGTTCTTAATATTTTTTTTTTTTTTCAGATGAGTGACTGAACTGAAAAATCAATTATTTATAGAGCCTGAGTCCAGATAGATTGGATGTACTTCATTTCCCTTGTCTAAAAATTCACATATCAAAAAAAGATATCAAATTAATCAGGCATGAACCTGTGTTGCATTTCATCCCATTTTCCACATTCTTCCATTTCTTTGATCATATATTCCTTTAAAAGTTTGTCCAGAGCTTTCAATACCGTTGATTGATATGACAATGAGTCTACACTTATTCAGATTGCTATTTTCTTTCCTCTTAAAAGCAGACATTGTATTTTCCCATCTCAGTTATATGTTACCACCTTCACTGGCTTCCTAATGATAAATTGGCAATTTCACATACAGCGTGTTCCAGCATACTATGATAGAGAGTATTAGTTCCTTTGACTGAGATCTTTTATGGGCTTTTTGCCACCTTAGATTTCTTTTATTTTTTTCTTTTTTTTTAACCACAGGCTTTCTTTGCGATGTGTCAATTACCCTCTTCCCCGCTAACCACATAGTCTGTGTTCTAATCCCTAGCACCTCCACCCTGGAGAAAAACAAGTGGAATATTCATTTAGTTTTGAGATTGATGTTTCATTATTTTTAATTTCAATGCTTTCTTGTTACTTCACTACATTAGACATCACTAAACAGAATTCACAGGTTTGTAAGGAAAAGCTTACGTAATATTCTAATTAATAATTCTGGATAAAACATTAGGAGTAGGCTAATAAAATGTGTTGATTGAGTAAAAATGGGGGAGATGATCAATATTAAAAAAAGAGTCAAATAACATACTGTGACACCTGTAACAAGAGAGACAGAATAGTCTCAACTATCTATTCAACAGAATAGAACAACAGAACAGAATAGAAAAGAAAAGAACAGAATAGAATAATTTCAATTGGAAAGGACCTACAATGATCATCTAGTGAAACTGCCTGACTACTTCAGGGCTCACCAAAAGTTAAAGCATGTTATTAAGGACATTGTCCAAATGCCTCCTAAAAACTGACAGTCTTGGAGGAATTTGGGTGAATTGCCAGTGACAATTTTCAGTGCCAGGCCTACTACGTAAAGAAAGTAGATTCAGTAGCTGCAAGCTCATAAGAGGGAACCAACTGAGAATAAGGACATGGATTTAAAGAAGAACTGAGGGTGAAAGGGAAAAACTAGTGTGCTAAGGCTATGGAATGGCAAATGTTACTCAAGGTCCTATTAAAAGAGCTAGGAAACAATAATATTGTTCAAGGAAATTATGATAATCACTTTGAAATATTGTGCATGATGCTAGTTATCATGAAAGTTCAATTCAGTTTGGAGCAGATAAAAGAGACCAATTAATTTAGTTTAGAAAGCAACTCATGATTTTTGTCTGTAAATCCAGCATGGGTATTTTCTGGAAGACAGAAAGAGAGGCAAGTAATACAGAACATGTGACAGCAGAAGGACAAATGGAGCAGACTGGGCATGAATATATTTTTTTCAGAAAATTATAATAAAGTTACTGACTTTCAGAGTGACATTCTGAAGCAATTTACTGTAAGAAATGTGAAGGCAAGTATCTGATCAAACTAGAGTTAAGTATCTGACCAAATGTAGACTAATACCAATATCTATGTGCAAGCAAAGCAACCTACACCACTTTACTAATGGAGATACGCATCTTAGCATATGATCTAACTCATCCCAAAGTAGATCAACTACACCAGATGAAAATGTATTCTAAAAGTATTTATTTCCTCCCATCAACTATTATGGGAATGTAAAGCCACCAGCATCTCCGCATCTTAAGTGAAATTAAGTCCACTCCAGGTGGCCATACATGGCTCTTTATTAGCAAAACTGTATACCCCCAAATTTGTCATTTATTCAAGCTGCATAGTATTTACTGAGAATTCTACTACAAGTTACTCTGTTCATATTCTTATTCTTATAATAGTGTTGTCAGACAATATTCTAAATGGGTAAAAGGGAAATGGAAGGTGAGTGGCACGTATCAAAAGTTCTTTCTCTCTGTTTGCTTACGTAAAAGAAATGCAAGTCATCCCATATATTTATTTTTTCATTCTATGTCTAGATTGGATATTAGGAAACATTTTTTTCACTGAAAGGGTTATTAAACATTGGAATAGGCTGCCCAGGGAGGTGGTGGATTCACCATCCTTGGAGGTGTTTAAAAAAAGGGTAGATGGGGTACTTAGGAACATGGTTTAGAAGTGTCTTTTGTCAGGGTAGGTTAATGGTTGGACTTGATGATCTTAAAGGTCCCTTCCAACCTCAGCGATTCTATGATTCTATTCTATGATTCATGCCATGTATTTAATATTATCACTGATGGAGATATGTGGATATTTGCATTAAAAATATACCATTTATTTTAATTTCTGTCTGCATCCGGAAAATTACTTATTTTATAGAAATAAAATTACTTTCGAACTGCAGCTCAAACATTCAGAACTAAAGTAGAGGAAAAATAGGAACAGATTCAAGCTTAGCACATATTAAACTTCAGTGAAATTATTTTTTTAGTTCATTCCCCATAGTTTTTGCTTGTTATATCCATAAAAGAAGTCCACAGTTTTCTTGGTCCTCAATTCTGTGAACGACCACTTAAAAAAACAGTTTTATCTTCCAGTTGTTACTGATACTGTTAGTAACTGGCTCAATTACTCTCTTCTACTATTACCTTCCCAGTTGAATTATATTGATTTACAGTCCCTTTACATGTGTTGGATACTCACATGATACTATTTGTTGTTCTCTATCAACAAAGCTTATTAAAAATCTATGTGCATCTAGACTACAGTTGTCCATACACCATCTGTCTTAAAACAGAAGAGGGACTAAAAGTGTTATTAAAAATGCTTAATTTCACGAGCTATTTTGTAGTTATTTTAGCTTTCCTAAAATTACACCAGCATCCAGAAATATAGAAATTATAGAAAAATCTGGCAACTTGTATGTGATTTTACTTTAAATGAAATTCCCACACTTTAAAATCTAAGGCGCAATTTGCATCATAACCCTTTCTTTTTCCCAGACGCATTCTTATTTACATAAATACTTATTTACTCTCTTTTTGTGATATACAAGAGTTCTGAATTGCAAGAGAATTGGCCTTTAACATCCTGAAAATGATAGATGAAAAGGAGTCAGGATTTTAGTGGTCATTTTCCCTACATTTTGTGGTCTCTGACAAAAGCACCTGGTGTTGCCTTTCCACTAACTTAAAAGCTCCTTTTACTCACCAATATGTTTATGTCGGGGATTAAAAGCTGGAGTTAAGGAGATATAAACCACTTCAGATAACACATGATCTTAGCTCTTGTTTTCTCTTGCCTTTTGGTTTTGTTTCTGGTTTAAAAAATACAACTTGGATATTTTTTTTTTGCTTTCTAAACTTTGATATTTCAATTTAGTACAGTGAAACTAGCTTTCTCCTTTGAAGGTATTGATTGTGTATTATGATTAATGTAATAGAAAAAATTAAAGTATGTTACAACTAACATACCTTACAGTTTATTGTTTGTAAAGCCTGCACATGTATTTTAATACCTTGCTGTGCAGTTTATGAATGATTGATTGATAGATAGATAGATAGAAAGAAAGAAAGAAAGAAAGAAAGAAAGAAAGAAAGATAGATTTGCAAAATAAAAGTGACATCACATTTATGATCTAAAGGAATCAACCATGTATGTTTTTTGGTCATTATATTGAAGACAACTATTGAATTAATAAGAAAAGTTCTTATAACTAGCAGCAAGTATAATATGTTGCCTTCCTGAAAAAAAAAAACCCTTGAATACCTGCTTAAAATGATCTAATTGTACAGACAATTTTATCCCAGGATCTGTCTTTTAAACTAGACCTCCTAAAATAATAAGTAATTTTTTTTTTATCTGGGTCCTCAAATTAATGGTCCATGTTAAAGGATGTATCATGGAAATAAAGTTTTAAATTGCATCATTTTGACAAAGGGAACACTTCTTAAAATTGAGTCCTCCATGTCCTTGTTGAGATGATCACTTGAAAGGATCAGGAGTTTTATAAAACAGAAATGGCTAACAATGGAAATGAAACATTTCTGTGAAAGAAAGAAAAAAGCACAGTGTTGGCCAAAACTGCATATGAATATCATCTGGACTACGAAGGCAGGTAAGCATCTGTCTTCTCACTGGAGCTAAACAGGGAGCTGCCAAGAAAACTTCCAAAATCTGGATCTCACTGCTCAGGGAGTCTCTCAGTTGATTTTGGTCATTTACAAAACAGTTACAGTATAGATAAAAGCCTTATAGGCTAGAAAACTCCTAACCTGCCACTACTTTCATAGAACTTTAGTTATAACCTGAAGAAATGCAAAGCAAATTCATTCACCATGCTCATTTATCCACTTCAAAAGATAACTTCCAATAATGGTACTTACTTGTGCAACTCAGGTCCGTTTACTGTCAGTGCAGTAAATTAATGGAGATCATTTGTAAATATCACTGTGTATGTGTTTAGAAAGGACATGAAATCAGTTCATTTAAATTTTGGCCTCCAGGCCTACAATTCTGAAGTCAACTTTTAAAAAATGAGGTGGGAGAAAAGTTAATTGAAAATCTACCTTTAGCAGTGTTCCTGAGATACATATCTCTGCTTAATTTTAGCTTAAGAAATGCTAAATATTGCTTTTTAAGTAGAAATGGCTTACAAGCTCAGAGGGTCAAATTATCATGCTCTTGCTGCCACAGACAGGAAAACCGGTTGGAGGGCTAGAAGGAAGCATAAAAATCTTCAGGAAGTCAGAGTAACTAATAAAAGGCGAGTCTGGTGCATGATGTGAAACATGGTCTCCATTAACCCTAGGAACGTCCAAAAAGAGGTGAAATAGGCAGAGAATTTTTTTTTACATGGCCTCAGTCTTGTGTATTAATATCAGAAGGACCCAAATTAACACATAGCAGCAATTTGTAGTGATAGAAGTATAGGCCTAAACGAACTTGAGAAAAGCCGGATAAGACAGGCAGAAAAAAAGAGGCAGACGAAGACAAAGGAAAAGGAAAGAGTGTGCAGAAAGAACAAAAAAATTGAGGGAAATAATTTGCTACACGTACTTTAGATTTTATTTGCTCTAAAGCAAAAAAATACCTTATATTAATTTTCAAAATTAACTGGAATAAGTTATCCTATTGCCTTTCTCTTCCGCACTGCAGCGGGTGGAAGCAAAAATCTTTATTTACTATCTATGCAAAGTGAATGACCTATTATGAAATACTAGCCAAAAAAAGGGAGAGAGGGGTGTTGTACAATTGGATGAACATAAACTGAGTGTAGCTAGATGCAGTAAAAAACTTAGTTGAAAACTGGCTCCATTTTCGAGTTAGGTAAATTCTGAACAACATATTTACTGACACTATAAATGTGAGTATGGGAGAATGGGAGAAATGGGAGAAATTCTACTATATATTTTAATAGCAAATACAACACAGCTCTGCAATGAAAGCCAGGAGCATGAAAAGAGAAAATAAGTCACTTCGATGGATTTTTTGAAGTATTAACCTTCCTTATTATGAGAGTTTCTGAAGCAGTTGTGACTACTGCACTAAGTGAACTGTATAGTTTATATTCTGAAACTATTGTGACCCTTTCTCTGGCAGAAGAGAAGAGAAATGAATTGTAGTAAATAGGGGAAGAAATCAGAAATAACTGTTAGAAGGCCAACCATGAGGCTAAATGCCTTTGAGAAGAGGTCAATGTTTGATATGTCTTTTGCTGCTGGGCAAAGTATTGTACTACGTAAAAATACTTTGATCTGGTGGGGTTTAGCTTATTTGCTCCTATCCTCCAGCTCTCAACAAGCATTAAAGCATATAATTAAGCAAGAGCTCCTTTGCTTCAATCCAGAATAAAGGAAGAAATAATTTGAAAACGGAAGATCCAATTAGGTCAATAACAGAGGGGGTACCTGAAGGTTTGAGTTGCTGAAAGCTGCCAAAAATATCTACTTGGAAAAGAATGTTTCCTCATGAGTTCGCTTGCTTCATTGCAATCAACATAGCACTCCTTCTTCACTTGCAATGCAAAGACCTTGGTAACACATCTTCATGGGCACATCTGTGTTGTCTCTTATTTTTAGTCGCCTCATGATTGTTGAAAATATTCATGTTAAACACCCAAAATGTTTTCAGGTCTAGGTCTCATCTAAATCCTTTAGCAGTGACCAAAAATATTCTTTTGACTGAAGTAAACTCTGGCTCAAAGCTTTTGGTCTAAGATTTAATACTTTCACAGTTAAAGCAATTTCTGAACACATGTATATAATGTGAGTTAGCCAGGAAAAGAGTACACCTGTGAACAATGTCACAAGAAGGAATATTATAGGCATTACGTATACTCATGTTCTGTAGGTGCTAGAGAAGAGCTGAATTCAGTAAGTGATTTAGTAGTGTGAAGTGCTTAAAAGAACTAGACCTTCCTAACTCATAATTATAAAATACTATGCTGTTAAGTAGTATGGCTATGTATGCATGTTGTTCAGGCTAGATTTACAAGGGCTGCATAAAATTCTGCTCAAATTGCCTTTAAGAGGTTAATGAAATTCTCTGAAGACCTACCTTCTGCCTCTGAATATCTGAGCCTCTAACCTGCTTGTATCTACCGGCAGACTTTGCCACATGCTTAAATATTTGTTAACAGGAGCACGCACAACTGCCTCTGACTCTGCTGAGCACATGAGGCAGCTATGCACAGCCTTGCCTCTTTCTAGCACAGTTATATTACAATAGCATTTTTTCCCCCCACCCTTTTAATAAATGAATTAGGCTTAAGGAGATTATTGTCCCATAAATGGTCCAAATGCTCTTGGGATTGCAAGTTAATAAACATGGGTATAGTTATAGAGTATAGCTATGTGGAAGAATCATATAGTGTTACATTAAGACCATTAAGCACAAGAAGCCAAACACCTGAGGGATGAATTCAGCAACCATAAAGAGAAAGGAGATGCAGCTAGGCCTATAACCATGACCTATCTCATTATATTCATATCATCATTGCCATTTCATTTTATAATTGTTATTATAAAACTGTGTAGAAGGCAAAGCCTCTTCATTTCTAGCACACGTTGTAAAATCTGTTATGTTAATTGCAGACTATAATGACTTTCCTGCCATGATTTTTATTCGGTTTGCCTGTATTACCACAGTTGACTTCTAGAGAGATACTAGGCTAAATTCAGCAGTGATTTCTAGTCCACACAAAGTTACTGTCTTTACAGGAACTAAATTAGACGTGACTCAGTACAAAATATTTACCTCTATGTGTAAAAAAACCCTAGAAACTTCATAGCCATTTATTGAGGCCATTTTAAAAATACACAAGAAGATTAAAATGGAAATTAATTATTAGTTTCAAAAGGTGTTGTAATCAAAATTAGAAGTAACATTTTTTTTAATCAGTCCAAATAATAAAAAGAATAATAAATGGATATCACAAACCTCACTTATTAAAATATATTCTTGCATTTTCAAAACATTGTATCATCTCATAGCTTCAATCTTTGATGCAGCAAAATGTTGAGACATAAAACTCCATTCCAGAACATGAGGAACCCATACATGTATTCAGAGCATGGAGGACTCAGAGGATTCACTCCCTACCTAAGTCCTCAAATTTAGATATTTCTTCAATTCAGCTGATATTTCCAAAGACATGCCCCTAGATGTAGTACTAAAACAAGTTCTGACAGGAAGCACAGAATAATGAAATACTCATCCATTATTTTACTACATTCCGTTCATATGACATGATTGTCTTAAATATACATGACTGAATGAGGATTTTTGTCAGGATCTGAATATTAATCTCTTACTGCTTTCAGTCTGTTGAGTATTCACAGAAGCCACTTTGACAAATTCCTTGTATTTGACATACTTTACTTTCATTAAGTCCTTTTCCTTCTATGCTGGTATTGGGGTTTCTAAATTCAATGTTTAAGGCTTGAGTCAGTTGCCTAAACACAGGGGCTTGAGGTTATCCTATGTAGCTTCCTCTGCCAGTCCAGAAAAACTTGTCTCTGTTCACCCTGTGTGGCATCATTCAACCTCCTTGTGGCGTTCTCAGATGTTCTCAGCCTCTCAAATGGCACCAAAGTCTTATTTTTAAGCACCTGTATTGAGCTTGGACCGAAGTTTACATTTTGTATTTTTATCCTTCTAAGTCTAAGGTAACAGTTTAGTTCATTTTACAATCAGTATGGAAAGACAGGGCCACCTTCTCACATTAGGAATTCAAAGCAGATGGAAGAAATTGTATCCTCAGCATACCTGTCTCTCACTGTTGGCTATCCAAGGAGCCTGAAAGTTTATCTTAGATATGCATGGAATCAATTTGATCAAACAGCCATGTACATCTGAGCAGTTCAATGTCCCTTTACACTGATGAAAATGCATAGAATCTTTGAGGATGCAGGCGGTCACACCTTGATTTAGATAGCAACAGCTAGTGAAAGGATTCATTGTTTTTATCATTGCATTAAATATAAAGAGAATCAATTGTAATTTTTTAGTTGTCAATTTTCTGTTGCAGAAGACTAACTTTAGTTGATATGAATCCTACATGAAATGTCTAAATTTTAGATGGCTTAATAAGTTGTAGCAGTCTCCACCATAAAACAGATTATTTTATTTCTGGTAGAAGCAAGATCATTAAGTCATTAAGGGAGAATGTTTCTAATGTGATTATTAAATTCTACCGTGATCTGCAGATTTAGACACTCTTCCATAATTTTTCTTCCATTATTTTTAAGGGAAGTATAAAGATATCATCTCATAGAAGTGTTAAAGGAAATGACAGAAGAAAAAAGAAGAAGAACCAATCCCAAACCTTTCACAGTTTTTTTTTTTTTTGGGGGGGGAGGCAGGAAGGAAATGTGCCTACATTGTTCTTCTGTATTCCAGATCACTTACCCTGTTTGTTATTAGTTACTGACCATAAGATTACTGATTGATTAGCCCACAGCTACCAACTAAATTAAGGATACTGTTGTAGTTTAACCCCGATAGGCAGCCACGCCACACACAGCAGCTCATTTACTTCTCACCAGTGGGATGAGGAAGAGAATCAAAAGGCCAAAAGTGCGAAAACTTATGGGCTGAGATAAAGACTGTTTAATAGGTAAAGCAAAAGCTGTGCGCACAAGGAGACCACAGTAAGGACTTCATTTGCTGCTTCCCATCAGCAGGCCGATGTTTAGCCAACCTCAGAAAAGCAGGGCTCCATCACACGTAAAGGTTACTTGGGAAGACAAACACCTAACTCTGAAAATCCTCCTCAATGTCATTCTTCTTCCCGCCAATTTTTATTAATGAACACAACACCATATGGTATGGAATATCCCCAGCTCTGTCCTCTCCCAACTTCTTGTGCGTCCCCAGCCTACTCGCTGGCAGGGCAGGCTGAGAAGCAGAACAAAGGGCCTTGATGTGTAAGCACGGCTTAGCAATAACTAAAACATGGGTGTGTGTCACTGTTTTGGTGACAAATCCAAAACATAGTGCCATACCAGCTATTATGAAGAAAATTAATTTTATCCAAGCCAAAAACACTGCACTGACTTGAGAATCCTATCAGGGATGCCTGATAATTTTCCACAAACAGCTTTGTAAAGTTTGACTGAGCTTATACTCTGTGTCTTGCGTAGACTGAAAATGGACTTTTTTTGTTTAAGGTGACAAGCTATACTGACACTTTTTTACAACTTTAACTTTTTTACTGCAACAAATTGGTATAATTAAAAATATATTTAATTTTGACTCATCTTTTTTTGTGATGCATCACATAATATTAGACGGGTGAATCTGCATTTTTTTTATGTCAAAGAAAATGGTAAAAATTTCACAGATACTTTCAAACTGGAATTCACATTTTCTTGCACTGAAGTGTGGTTTTATCTGTCTGCATTATGAGAAAAGAAATACCAAGTTTTCCCTTGGCTATCTACAGTATCTGAACCAGCAGTGAAACTTTTTTATTCCACTACAGTGGAAATTAATTTTGAGTCAGTAACTATAAAACATTATTATGATTTACATCACAACTAGAAATGATCAATACAGGATTGGACTGCCAGGCCTCATTGCTTGATTAAGTTCTGTCAGGGACTTTTCAACCAACAAAATTATCTCATATCATACTTCAAAAGTAGTCCACACTGGGGAAACTGGAACCACATAAATGGTCCAAATAAGTATTTTCTGTTTTGTTTTTTTGTTTGTTCATTTTTTTTAATTCTATATTTTTAAGGGAAAAGATATCATTCTGTTAAAGTCAATGTTCTTTGTGACATTGACATCCATGAGAATGAGACTGGGCTCAAAAATGAGTAATGGCAAACAATGTATGAGGATATTAATCCCAGTTATGTTACAAATGTAACTAAAGTGAGTTCTGTGTGAAAGTGTGTCTTAATTTCAAAATCTTTATTTTAAAATTACGAATGTGTCAGGAAGAGGAATGTCCACAGGAAATGCAGGTTGGATGAATAATAAAGAAGTCTACACGAAGACTTGATATAGGGTAATAACAGGAGACTTACTGATTTTAATTAATAGCTAAATAGCTATGGAATCATTGCTAAAGGGTGTACTGTGGAACTTGTAAATAGGGGGAAAAAAAAAAAGCTTTTATTTAACATATGGAATTTTATTATGGGGAAAGCCCTTTAAAAGAGAAATTAAAAAAAAAAAACCCTATAATGAGACTATATTTCTAAATATATTAAATGAAATGAGAAAGACTTGTAAAATTTTTACTATTGACACTATTATTATTTGATTTAACAGTTAACTGGTGTGTTTGCAAATGATTGCATTTATTTTCATTTTCTTTTTAGTACTATAGTGTATATTAAATTTAAAAGCACTTGACATATATCAAGGTATATGGTACCACTGATAAGTAGGCCGCTCAGGTTGTGATTGGGAATTAGAAATAAACCTGATTCACAGCATCTCGAGGGGAAAAACCCATATATTTCAATAAGGGTATTCTGGTTTTGTTTCAGGTTTTTTTGAAAGTTAAGTAGTTTTCAGCCAGCTAAACTTCTATCTTTAACTAAATGCCTAGTTTTATAGTATAACGGCAAGCTCAGTCCCATCCTTANAGTTTTTTTTTTTTTTTGGGGGGGGAGGCAGGAAGGAAATGTGCCTACATTGTTCTTCTGTATTCCAGATCACTTACCCTGTTTGTTATTAGTTACTGACCATAAGATTACTGATTGATTAGCCCACAGCTACCAACTAAATTAAGGATACTGTTGTAGTTTAACCCCGATAGGCAGCCACGCCACACACAGCAGCTCATTTACTTCTCACCAGTGGGATGAGGAAGAGAATCAAAAGGCCAAAAGTGCGAAAACTTATGGGCTGAGATAAAGACTGTTTAATAGGTAAAGCAAAAGCTGTGCGCACAAGGAGACCACAGTAAGGACTTCATTTGCTGCTTCCCATCAGCAGGCCGATGTTTAGCCAACCTCAGAAAAGCAGGGCTCCATCACACGTAAAGGTTACTTGGGAAGACAAACACCTAACTCTGAAAATCCTCCTCAATGTCATTCTTCTTCCCGCCAATTTTTATTAATGAACACAACACCATATGGTATGGAATATCCCCAGCTCTGTCCTCTCCCAACTTCTTGTGCGTCCCCAGCCTACTCGCTGGCAGGGCAGGCTGAGAAGCAGAACAAAGGGCCTTGATGTGTAAGCACGGCTTAGCAATAACTAAAACATGGGTGTGTGTCACTGTTTTGGTGACAAATCCAAAACATAGTGCCATACCAGCTATTATGAAGAAAATTAATTTTATCCAAGCCAAAAACACTGCACTGACTTGAGAATCCTATCAGGGATGCCTGATAATTTTCCACAAACAGCTTTGTAAAGTTTGACTGAGCTTATACTCTGTGTCTTGCGTAGACTGAAAATGGACTTTTTTTGTTTAAGGTGACAAGCTATACTGACACTTTTTTACAACTTTAACTTTTTTACTGCAACAAATTGGTATAATTAAAAATATATTTAATTTTGACTCATCTTTTTTTGTGATGCATCACATAATATTAGACGGGTGAATCTGCATTTTTTTTATGTCAAAGAAAATGGTAAAAATTTCACAGATACTTTCAAACTGGAATTCACATTTTCTTGCACTGAAGTGTGGTTTTATCTGTCTGCATTATGAGAAAAGAAATACCAAGTTTTCCCTTGGCTATCTACAGTATCTGAACCAGCAGTGAAACTTTTTTATTCCACTACAGTGGAAATTAATTTTGAGTCAGTAACTATAAAACATTATTATGATTTACATCACAACTAGAAATGATCAATACAGGATTGGACTGCCAGGCCTCATTGCTTGATTAAGTTCTGTCAGGGACTTTTCAACCAACAAAATTATCTCATATCATACTTCAAAAGTAGTCCACACTGGGGAAACTGGAACCACATAAATGGTCCAAATAAGTATTTTCTGTTTTGTTTTTTTGTTTGTTCATTTTTTTTAATTCTATATTTTTAAGGGAAAAGATATCATTCTGTTAAAGTCAATGTTCTTTGTGACATTGACATCCATGAGAATGAGACTGGGCTCAAAAATGAGTAATGGCAAACAATGTATGAGGATATTAATCCCAGTTATGTTACAAATGTAACTAAAGTGAGTTCTGTGTGAAAGTGTGTCTTAATTTCAAAATCTTTATTTTAAAATTACGAATGTGTCAGGAAGAGGAATGTCCACAGGAAATGCAGGTTGGATGAATAATAAAGAAGTCTACACGAAGACTTGATATAGGGTAATAACAGGAGACTTACTGATTTTAATTAATAGCTAAATAGCTATGGAATCATTGCTAAAGGGTGTACTGTGGAACTTGTAAATAGGGGGAAAAAAAAAAAGCTTTTATTTAACATATGGAATTTTATTATGGGGAAAGCCCTTTAAAAGAGAAATTAAAAAAAAAAAACCCTATAATGAGACTATATTTCTAAATATATTAAATGAAATGAGAAAGACTTGTAAAATTTTTACTATTGACACTATTATTATTTGATTTAACAGTTAACTGGTGTGTTTGCAAATGATTGCATTTATTTTCATTTTCTTTTTAGTACTATAGTGTATATTAAATTTAAAAGCACTTGACATATATCAAGGTATATGGTACCACTGATAAGTAGGCCGCTCAGGTTGTGATTGGGAATTAGAAATAAACCTGATTCACAGCATCTCGAGGGGAAAAACCCATATATTTCAATAAGGGTATTCTGGTTTTGTTTCAGGTTTTTTTGAAAGTTAAGTAGTTTTCAGCCAGCTAAACTTCTATCTTTAACTAAATGCCTAGTTTTATAGTATAACGGCAAGCTCAGTCCCATCCTTAAGGTACATACAGGACAAACAGGAACATGATCCGTAACGCCTCAGTTAACATACTCACACAATGAACTACAGATCTTAGGCTGTGTTCCCAGAGTCAGTCTTCTGATAAGCTGAACCTTAGTTTTCTAGGATCTCATTTACAGCTGTGCATTCCTAATCAAAGCGTTCTGTAACTGCCTTGTCCACAAGTAAAAAAAAAACAGCTAAAAAAGAACTGAAAGAAACTGTAGAAGGTTATCGATACCAGTGGACAGGCCCTCCTTGAAGTCTTAGAAAGCAGACAGTAAACCACCACTCTGGCAGGATGTTTCTGAAAGTAGAAATGCAAAATTGTTTTCTGAGGTGCTAGGCAACCAAGACAGATTGCTGCAGAATTGAGTCTATACTGCAAATTGTATTTGAAACATAAAACTCTGTGATGGTGTGTTGGTTCTTGGTTGGTGGTTTGTTTTGTGTTCGGTTTGTGTTTTTTTTTTTTTTTTTTCTGAACATTAGTCGTTAATGGTCAATTTATGGTCAAATTCTGTCTCATACTGGTTACAAATGTTGTGGAGTTCTTTCCAGAGTATTATTAAAGAATCCTGTTTTCTGTTGGGGACTCCGGCCAAAATACATTAATAAATGAAACTAAGAGGTTATCCATAGATCAGAGAACAATTAGAGATTTGAGTTTACATGTAAAGATATTGTGGTCACAGTTCTCTATCACAGACACTCAAGCATGAGCAAACAAGGATTGCTTATGTCCTCAGCATGAGGCTATGAAGCTCATAAATAGTCTTATAGGAGCAAGTTCAGGGTTTCATTCTAGAGCTGTAATTTAAAGTGATTCACATTTCTTCTCCTCATTCTTCTTTTTATCCCATTTGAGACAGATTCTGTTACCCTTATTCAGAATGAACAGTAATTTACATTGTGAATCATCCAAGTGATATCCCTAACATCACTCAATGAATAAAGTGTTACTCAGATAGAGCATGAACCATAGACAAAGGAATCTTGATGTACTCAATATGTACTTGATATTTTGATATAGTTGATATGTCTATTACATATAATATTTCTTTCTATGAGGAATATGGGAGGAACAGTTTTCAGCTTTGGACCAGTTTTTCATTTTTATTCTATCCAAGCAGTGGAGGTTTTCATTCTCTTTTGAAGACAGTTGCCCGCCTGATGTGAACAGTTGCTCTGAAGAGCAAGCTGAAATGTCACACTCTAGATTGCTCCTGTTCACATCTCTGGAAGGAAAGTAACAATTTTTAAAGACCTTTACAGTTAGAAATATCAGAATATCAGATTCCTACATGAAGGAGCATACAGTCTTTACACATAGCCAGCAGTAGTTAAGTTATAAAGTGGTATAGTTTATAAATTTTATTCCATGTGTTTCTGCTTCTTTTATTGTTATAGATGACCAAGTGGTAATAATTTGAAGACACTGCAACCAGTTAAGCACTGTCTGTGGTTCTGTTGGCAAAACTATTCAGGCTTTCTTTTTATTATGCCGTGAATATGAAAAAGAAAACTTACTGAGGACCTTGGGGCTGACCTTTACTTGGAATTGATTTTAAAAATGGGTTAGGCAATTAGAATTGCATATTATTTTGTTCTGAAATCATGCTTTGATATTCAATATTGTTATTATTTTATGTAAATATACTACCATCACAGGGAACCTTTGCAAGTTTCAACATGATTAGCGCCAAGGTTGATTTTATAATGAGAGAAGACTCTAAAATACAGGTCCACAATCTTGGTTATAAGCCTTCTTTGTCAAACATAATTCCTTCATTAACAGTATTTTTGCTTTTCCAAGTAACACATGACAGACTTTATATTTTTTCTAGAACTCAAAAGGTCTGGGTCACTATGACAGCAGAGAAGTGTGTTTTCTGTGGTGATCAGGACATTTGAACCTATTGTTCATCTATATGATGAGCCATCCACAAAATTCTCTTCATTTCCTTTCATTTGATGGTGAACATTTAAAGAGAGAGAAAAAGAGAATGAAAGATATAGAGAGAGATATATTGAAAATATACTGATGTAATTACATGTTCTGGTTAATGCCTCTAGGAGACCGATGACTTTCTCATAATTCTGGGGCTAAATTAACCTCTGTTAATATGAGTTTAAATTCTCCAGTTGGTTATTTTAAATTGTTCTTCTGCACTGGAGGAAGCCGAGAGATTGGAATTTTTTTATTCAATTCCTTATTAGCAGAAGTAGCAAATCAGGTGTGTGGACAACTTGCAGAAAGTAAATTACAGTAGTAGAGGCATAAGTGAAGCTCTGAAACATAGCAAAAGGCAGCACTTGCTCATTCAAAATTGTCTAGGAACTCTGAGGCAGGTATGTTAAAAAAAAAAAAAAACTGTCTCCACAAGCTTCTTGCGTGATATTTGCCTCCTGATTTAGGAGTTAAATCTTCTCAATCTTAAACAAAAGCTTTACAAATCAATAAGCTTCCTACCTTTCTATATGTATGATGCATGGCAAATAATTTAGTAGACTAGACCTATTCAGACTGTAACAGAGAAATCTGAGGGTTCTGACGACTCCAATCTTTGACAGAGCCTCAGACAGTGGAAATGGGAACAGTCATTCATTGTTTGATGACAGTAAACATTTAGCAGGAATGGTGGAATGGTGGAAAAGGTGTCAAGTTTAAAACAAATAAAAAAGAACAATAAAAGCATTGCCACAAGACATGAATATTCATGAATATGAGCTCATTGCATGAGTACAAAAGTTAATTAGAAAAATGGATAGAAGAAAAAGGCATTACTGTTCCATAAAGGAAATTTGTGGGCTGCACAGTACTAGAAGCTAGTGAGCTTCCTTATGTGCCTACCCTGTTCTGCTCTTTCCCAAGGTATTTATTGAGCTATTGGCTGTTACTAGAGACAGGCTGCTAAACTGAAGGGATTTTTGGTCATTAAGAATAGTAAATTTTATATATACGAGTTTACAGGGAGGTTTGCACTAGAGTGTTTTAGAGTATCAGCTTCTACAAAAGTTTGATAACATCTGGGGCTTTTATTTAAGAGAGAGCAAATGACGTAACATGTAACAGAAATAATTACCTACATCTGAGAGATCCTCATAGAGAAGACTTGAATAAAAGGTAGCCCCATATTTGTGACATTTTTATGTCATTCTGTTATTGGAGAGGGAAAAGGAAAAACAGAGATATAATCCAAGAAGGTTTTGTTCTAAATGTAGTACACAATTCTAAAAGTTTGTCTTTATGTAACTGACTGCATATTTTTTCCTTGAGTCGTTACTTGGAATGGTCATGAGTATATTATGCAACTCTATGTTAAAGTATATGTTACTTTAATTTTTCTACATTAATCATTGTAGGAGGAAACAGCTGAGCATAACAGTAACCTTAAGTTTGTTTTTTTTTTTTTTTAAACTTGATCTTTAATAAAAATGTAACAATAAAATTTAAAAAAGCAAACAACATGTTGGGAAGGAGTAGGTGAAAAACTAGAATTGAATACGTGAAAAACAATGGACATAGCTACTCTTTGAAACAACTGTTTGGAAATGTGGAAAACCAGAACCAATATTACAGAAAAGAATTCTAAACACTGGCAATGCCTTGTACTACTTACTGGAATAATTTTTTTTTTTTTTTTTCTGTCCCCCCCAACCCTTTGCAAATTATTTCCTATGGCTTTTTGTCATGGTTTGGGCTGGATTGGCCACTGAAGCTAATGACAGATGCTCTCCCCTTCAGATTCTTTCCCTTGAGAAAACTCAGGAATTTGAAAGGCATCCTGTACCTACAGAACAGAAGAGACTGAACAAGATGTCTAACAGTATTGAGTAAAAATAGTTCCTAGCACAGAAGAACATGATTCCTGAGGGAAACCAGAAGAAGAAAAGTTGAAAGAAATAAGAAGTCTCTTCCACTCATGAAACAAGACCATTTTTGTGAGATGCTGACTGCAACTTCATATCTCAGCTATTAAAATGAAAAATCACAAAACACTCAAAATAAATACTACTATCAAGAGGCAGATAAAATGATTGTAATCAAGTGGCTAGAAAGGTCTGACTATGTAATGTAGGTCCCTCACCTGAACTATCCTACATTAGCTTAAAAAAAAACAAATGAAACAGTTAAATGTATGAGTCAAATAATTATGTCAAAGATTGACAAGAGTAGATGATATTCATTGTATATTTCCAAACTTGTTTAAGTCACACTCTTTTGTCCAAGATAATTGGATGCAACATTATCATTCTTGCTTGTAATAAGATACACATAAATTAGAAATAATGTGACAAATCATCTGCTGGTGAGTATCAACAAAACTCCATTGACCGAAATGGAAATTAATAGAATTCAGTTAACTGCACCTTCTGGTTTATACCAGCTGAGGAGCTGCAACAATTTATATTTTTGTTTTCGCTAATATATCTTAAGTATTATTACTGCATTAATAGTATTATCTCTGAGTCCACCAGTTAGGATTAAATGATAGACAACCATAAATATTCTCCATTTGAATATTATGCATGTTACAGAAAACAATCATTTTACTACAAAATTTCACGGGATGTTAATCATTCAATAATTTATGGAAATTTTTAATTTCACATAGCATATTTCACATTCTTTTGGAATCCTCAAGGAGTATAATACACAGGCAGAAAAATCCCACATGTAATTTTAACTATAAAGAGAAAATAAGTCTAGATAAAATATCTGATGACAACTTTAATAGACAAATAATAAGGATCTAATGACAGATAAAATAACAATACTCTACAGCAAAAATTCAAGACTGAAGTGATTTTAAACAATCTGTGATCTGATTTTACTAGAAATTGTGTGTTAGCATCTTTTACTACCAGCACTTTACAAACCAGCATTTAAGCTGGTTATTCAATTTAGATGTGTCAGTTCCTGCAGAACAAGATTTAGAAAAACGTAGTTAAAGAGCAATCAGTCTTTTAATCTGGGTATGCTGAATTGCCTCCTGGAATACTAGCACAATAATAAAAAGAGCCTGAAAGTCATACAACTAAAGAAATATTCTACTTAGTCCCAGGTGCTTCACCCCACTGAGGGAGGTAGGATCTCCAGACTAATGTTCTATGGCTTTATATCTGTGCAGAAAAAAAGAAATCCATTTTGTGAGTTTCTACATGTGGTACATAAACCAGAAACCACAGTGCACCTCAGCAGACAAGTCTGGAAGTAACATGAATCGTCCTCTGTGGGAATATAAACAGACTATTCAAATGTGGAGCTTAGGTGGTACTAGGTTGTAACCTACTTTAATCATAAACACAAAATCTGACCTTTATAGTGTATTTATATTAAAAAAAAAGGTCTCTGAAAATCTGTTAATGTTTTACAGATAAACCCTTAGTTAGAAACATTAAACTATTAAGACTTCAATTAAGTGAGTTGAGTCCCATTGCATTCAGGATTATTTTTTCTCCTGTTTGCAGGGTCATTCTGAGGTTTTTATGCAACCTTAGCCCCACAAGACATCTCAGGGTATGAATGGTGCACATGGTTTTTTGTGACGTTCTGTCCTAGGGAAACTGTAGCCTGCAGACTATTGGCTCTGTGTTTCAAACACTTCAATTTACTTTTCTTTTCTCATGGTTTTCCAAACTGCATTTCAGACAGCACATTCTATCCTTTCAAATCAATGAACTGTTTGCATAAATGAGGGGGAAAAAAATTGAAGAAAAGCTATGTTATCCACAACTGACTTTTATAGCTTAAAAAAACCCAGAACAACAACAACAACAACAACAAAAATCTAAATAGACAACCCTTAATGCAACGTCTTTGAGATTTTGGGATGTAAGAGGCACCAAGACAAGAAACTATCAAGGTGTTGTACTTTGATGTAACAGTATGTGAGCAGTGTGTAAATTTCGAAGGTGTGAGGAGAAGAGAAAAAACAAAAAAGAGAGCAATATGTGAACACAGGAACACAAGTATTCTGGTACTGATCAAATAAAAAACCAACATCACTTGCTGCAGAGCCTGAAAGTGATACTGCTAACTCATAGGAATATTGGATAACTCCACTTCCTGGAAAGCAATACAACAACAGAGAGCCTGGACTTCTTAGATCTTTATTAGGGATGATCCTTCATGAGCAGAGCACTTAACGCTAACTTTGAGAAGATAACAAGGAATTTGACAACTTCAGTAACACTCTGCATGCAGAGCCTCAAATAATTTGCAAGATCAAGCATAGACTGTGAGCTCATAGGTTCATAGAATCGTTTAGGTTGGAAAAGACCTTTAAGATCATTGAGTCCAACCATTAACCTAGGACTACCAAGTCCACCACTAAAACATGTCCCTCAGCACTACAGCTACACGTCTTTTAAATACCTCCAGGGATGGTAACTCAATCACTTCCCTGGGCAGCTTGTTCCAATGCTTGACAACACTTTCATTGAAGAAATTTTTCCTAATATCCAATACAAACCTCTTCTGGTGCAACTTGAGGCCATTCCCTCTTGTCCTGTCACTTGTTACTTGGGAGTAACAACACCCACCTTGCTACATCCTCCTTTCAGGTACTTGAAGTGAGTGATAAGGTCTCCCATCAGCCTCCTTTTCCCTCAGCCGCTCCTCATAAGACTGGTTCTCTAGATCCTTCACCAGCTCAGAAGCCTTTAATGAAATTAATTTATATGAAAAGCAAAATAATCTTGCCATTTTATTTTCACAGTATTTCTTTTGCTTCTGTTGCTTTCAACAAAAGCTCACGTAATGATTTTATTCAGGTGAAAACTGTGCCATTAAATTCTTACCAAACATTTCCACTAAACGCTTCATGAGGGATATTCAGTGTAGAGGTGGAACCTAGCTGGTAAATTGAAAGTGTCTGAGATCATTCCTTCATATTGAGGCAAACGGCACAAAACAGTTTCTATCCATGTGGTTATTTTCTCTTATCCCAGAGATGACTAACTGCATCGAAGTGTTGGAGAATGTCTCTGGGGCATATTAGTGCTTCAGCTGTGCCAAGGAAATGGTACAGTGTTAGTTGGTCAAGGAGAAAAGTGTACCAAGGATTGCTCTAACTATTTGGAAATACAGAGAATAAAGTCCCAGTGCCTAGGAACACTTCTGTTACTTCATAATTTACTAAAAGATATGTAGCCAGGGAGTGAAGGCATGTAGGAATATTGAAAGCCACAGTGGATCTCTGGTGATCTTATATGAGAACTGTGCACATAAAGACTTTTTCTTCAAACACAGGCTGACAGGCTGAAACTATACCACATGCTGCTGATTTCTAGAACAGACGTGTTTCAGAAGACACTTGAAAGAGAAAAAAAAAACATCTAAAGTTTTGTGTATGTTTTACTAAATATCTGTGTTAAAGGAAAGAATTATTAACAGTATCACTGTTAATAATTTTATTAGTCTTAGTTTTAGATTTGATGTGACCAACAATTTTGAAAAGGAGAAAGGAAAAACAATAAGAAACTTTTAACTTAATAAAATAGTTTAATTAGAAATTTAATTTAAATATATTTTTTTACTTCTTTCAGAAAACTTTTCAACCTTTTTAGCAATCAGTTCTAGAGATGGGAGTGCTGCTCTGATTCTCTGATTCTGGTTCCTTTCACAGTAGCCATAATTATTCATCTTTCTTGAAGACATGACCACTGCTGGGTATCTCAGGTTGGGCACATAAATCAGTATTGGTTTTCAAAGTACTGAGGATATAATTTATTTAGAAAAATTATTGAAGAAAACGGATCTGAACTTTCCACAGATTAACTTGAGATGCTGTTATTTCACTTCAAACAGTGAAATGTTATTTCAAAACATAACATCAGTGTTACAGATGTTGATGAGGTCCTTCAGGAAGTACAAGTTGATGGAATTTCAAGATCATTAAATTGTGTACTAATATAGCACACTTGACTATAAGCTGTAGAAGAAAAACTGCTTAACTTGAAACCAGGAAGGAAATAAAAACTTGTATCAATCTTTTGGTAATAAGGAGAACATCCAGTGATCTCACCTGGAGTCATTACATATTCCCACAGAAATGAAAAGAAATATTGAAAAGCAAAATTACCTTTCTTATGTCTTGAGAAGTATAAATCAAAAGGATGGGCTCTTTTGTATTATAGTTCAAAGTGAGAGACATGAGTTCTGAAGTTTTCCTTTCTTTAATAGAAAGGATAGGTCCCATAAGTGTCATAGCGCCCTTGTTACATGATTTAGTTTCATATTTGGGGAAAGAAATTGTGACTTTGTTATGTTTGCAAATAGCTTAGCTGAAAAGTATAAGATCCATTCAAATAACCGGAAACACCTTCTCATGGCTGAGTGAATATTGTTTAGTATGGGGGGATAAAAACACTTCTTAATGGTTACATTAGAAGTACTAGATGTGTTCAGTCCAGCAAACATGCTTATAATTAGAAAATGAAGTTTGACACTGAAATTGATTCTTTTCACTTTGACTCATCCAGCTCTGATAAAATCCCTAGTAAAAGAAGGGAAACTCCACTCCCACTACTTGGTACTTTTACTCGTTCCTCTGCTATTTGTTCTCTTGGGACTCTTCTGGCCATTTTATGTTGATTTGGGGAATAGGAAGCATGCTCCTTCAATGTTTTTTCTGCAACTGCTGTTTATTCTTCTGACTGTAAGATTCTAGATGACAGGTAAAAGACAATTTTCCTGTTCATAAAAATTCCAAAATATAAAATTGAATGAAAAGTCAAAATCTCTTTCATGCATTCAAAAGAGAAAAAAAATAAAGCTTAATTGAGTGAATACATTTCCTTTTGGTAGATTCAGAACTCTTCACACATATTTTGATTGTTTTAAGTGAGGCATACGGAGCTTAACATTCAAAATGAAAAGTCATGTTGAAGAGGAAAAGCATATTTTTGTATATATATTGGCATCATACATATGCATATGTTTTTTTATTGAATATCTGTTTTAATCCATGAAATCCTCAAAAATACCTCTTTCAGAAAAAAGTATGAACTATAGTTTTTTTTTTTTTTTTAAATTATATACTTATCCTTTTTAATGCTTGAAGAAAGATTTGCCAATTTAGTTGTAATATAACCTTCAAATTTTTATTAAGTTTTAATCATAATGACCTGTATTCTGTATTTCTGTACTTTCTCATATTTTCTTCTCTCCCAACTCTTTGAATACTACTTCTGGAAGTCAGAAAGTCAAGGAGAAAGAGAAAAATGATAGGAGAAACTATGCAAACTGATCTTACAACAGAACTGAAGGTAAGGGATGAAAACAGTAGAGCTTTTTCTCTCCTTATGTCTCTCCCTCCAGTCTCTATCAGTCATTAATACTTTTGAAGGAGTCCAATTAGCTGATCAGAGACTTACAGCTAAAGAAACAGAGACAGAGGGCACTTCAAAAGTTTAATTACAAAAAATTACAGCAGCTAGTTAGTCTCATCATTCTACATTTGATCCGTGTGTAACAAAGTTATATTTCATTAAACAAAAATGATAGAAGTGGAACAAAAGTGTAACTCCCGGAAGAAAGGCAAAGTTAATCTTTTGAAGGACTACCCTGACTGTAGAATTAGCTTTTGGTCAACTGAAGTATTCTGAACATTTTCAGAATTACTTACAAATTTTCTGTGATATCTCCCTTTTTGTGTAATTTTCCACCTCAAGTGGAAGAACTACATACTTAGTTCCAGCAATATAGTCAGTAAGGAGGTAGAATGGAGATGCAGGATTTTAGACATGGCAAGTAAGATGCAAGAAACAGCTAGGTACTGGAACCTAGCTGAACATAGTGTTGGTCAGCAATTTGGATAAATTCTGAGGAGTAGGACAAAAATACTAGACATGAATAACAGGTAGCTACAAAAGTATAGTGTATGTATGGATATACTCATATATCTTCTAATCAGTCTTCATTTTTGAGGAGGCAGTGATTAATGGCCCTAAAACTGGAGTGTATATTTGATTACATTGTACTGATAAAGCATTACCTAGGCAATTTGAAGGTTGTTGAAGTCAAATAATAGTTTATAAAAGACATCCCTAAATGTTCCACAAGATGATATCACAGGCCTTGAAATTGCAGGCACAGGGTGATACCAGATGTCCCAGAGCTATAAACACTACTCAGAAATGGTCAATTACATTTGCTAAAGGAACGTAACCCTGGGAACAGAGTAGGACTAGCTTCACGAATAACAGAGAGAGCAAGAAAAGTATTCGGCATATGTAAACCTCAGATATAACATGACATTTTGAGATAAAGAATGAAAAAAAAAAAAACATTGTGGAAAAAGTAAGCTGTTAGTAAATGTACCAAGGACACCCAACAACAAGGTAGAACAAGCCACATCATGAAAATTAATTTCAAAAGAAGTTGGGATGCTGATGACTTGCCACAACAACACACTGAAAACACCAAGTGTAACCTCAGAAAAGATGGTAGATATTAAAATGTTTATGTGTGTCAGCTTTAACTGGAATGGACTGTAATTGGACACTTTGGACTATAAGTGCTGGTACAATTCTAAACAGACTAATTTTAACTCTTTGATTAGACTATTAAAACTTTAATTAGACTATCAGTAAACTGATCTTTGCAAATATAAGGTGTGCTTCCCCTGCCCACAAAAATGCATGAGGTGTTTCATCTAATTGCTCACTGTTGACATATGATTGCAATTTGAATGCAAGAATAATTTAGGGGGGAAAAAAAGTAGCATTTTATTGTAAAGAATCTGATCTTATTTTTTTTAATCTTTGTGCAATTTCTAAAATATTAAATAAAAATCTGGGTTTTATATCAGATGTCAAGTGCCTGTTTCATGCTTTAAATATTGGAATTTATTTAAGGTATTAATATAGAGACAAATATTTTCACTTACACTGCAGTAATGTTCAGGTTTTTCATCTGTACATCTCTTCCTTTAACAGCTGATTTTGGCTTACTGTTCTTGTTTTTTCCATTAATAGTTTGTCAGATTTTACATTAAAACCCTGCAAGAAATAACTGAAAACAGGACACATCATATAAAAAAAGTTGGATGAAATTTCACATGGTCTTTATAAAGACTGACCATAATAATAGCTGCATGTATCTACCTTTGAGAAATTAGTGTAATTACACCCCAAGTAAAAGTGGTAGGACTAATCTGCCTATTGTTCCATAAAATAAGTGATATGGTTTTTTAATTAAATTTTTGAAGTTGGTGAGTGGTACAAAAAAATTAAGCCAGGTAAGGAACTACCTAAAAAAGATATAACAACATAAGGATTGGTTTCACTTGGACATAAGACTATAAGACTATCAGGGCCAGCCAGCATAGGTTTAGGAAAGGGAGGTCCTGTTTAACCAACCTGATCTCTTTCTTTGAACATGTGACCCACCTTCTGGATACAGGGAAGGCTGTGGACGTTGTCTATCTGGATTTTGGTAAGGCCTTTGACACCGTCCCCCATAGCATTCTCCTGGAGAAGCTGGAGAATCATGGCATAGACATGTGTACTCTTCGCTGGGTTAAAAACTGGCTGGATGGCCATGCCCAGGGAGTTGTGATTAATAGGGTGAAATCCTCTTGGCGGCCAGTCACCAGTGGTGTCCCTCAGGGCTCACTTTTGGGTCCGGTTTTGTTTAGTATCTTCATCAATGATCTGGATGAGGGGATTGAGTGCACCCTCAGTAAGTTTGCAGATGACACCAAACTAGGTGGGAGGGTTGATCTGCTTGAGGGTGGGAAGGCTCTACAGAGGGACCTGGACAGGCTGGATCGATGGGCCAAGGCCAACTGTAGGAGGTTTAATAAGGCCAAGTGCTGGGTCCTGCATTTCGGTCACAACAGCCCCAAGCAACGCTACAGGCTTGGGGNTTGGAGAAGAGGAGGCTGAGGGGAGACCTCATTGCCCTCTACGACTACCAGAAAGGAAGTTGGAGAGAGGTGGCTTGGCCTCTTCTCCCAGGTGAATAAAGACAGGACCAGAGGAAATGGTCTGAAGTTGCGGCAGGGGAGGTTTAGATTAGATATTAGGAGGAATTACTTTACTGAAAGAGTGGTCAGGCACTGGAACAGCCTGCCCCGGGAGGTGGTTGAGTCACCATCCCTAGAGGTGTTTAAGAAATGTCTAGATGTGGCACTTCAGGCCATGCTGTAGTAGCAGAGATTGTAGGCTGTTTGGTTGGACTCGATGACCTTAAAGGTCCTTTCCAACCATGAAGATTCTATGATTCTATGATTCTATAAATCTGTACAGTACATTCATTTGTGAAAGCTATGTTTGTATGTAAATCTAGAGCTTGACTTGTTTATCTTGACATAGGAATTTGAGGACCTCTGAAACCCTCTAGGGTATTTGAGAATACCTATCCATGACAGGATGAAAAGTCTTGAAGGACACCCACAGGACACCCACAACGTTCCTAACAGGCAGCTAAGATCAGAAGGGATGCATCAAAGCACCTCATATACCACTACCCATGCATGGGCAACTGAATCCAGCAGCAATTCTCCTGTGCCTGCAGGAGTTAAGGTACCTTGCACACACGCAGATCAAATTTTGTACATGTACATGCTTACAAGTATATGTAGACACCTATATGTGACTAACTTCCTACTCATAAGTTTTATAAAAGTGATACATAGCCTGAGTAAAGATTAGACCTAGACTTCATCGAATATTAATTTTAGCACCAGTAAGCCCTGGTACAAGAAGTTTGTAATAAAAACTATTGGTAAAAGTATGCCACACTGTCGTCATGAGGAAGCTCTGTCTTTGTGGCTCATCTTTAGGAGTCAAGTAATGGAAATATGTGAGACACATTACCAAATTTTAAGGCTGATCTTTGCAGCTGGCTAATACAGCTACTAACTGTGATACTGCTACCAGATGGAATGCGAAAACTGTGAGTCAGCTCTCAGGTCAATGAATTTCAGATTCACAGACAATAGTGTCATTAAAACCTGTGTGCTAATATTAGTGAGATCATATATTTTGATGATACTGGCCATCTTTCTGCATATGTGTTTATTATGACAACTTTAACTAGTTGTTTCCCAACGTGAAATGTTGTAATTTTGGGACAAAGGAAAAAGAGAGTGTTTGTGGTATGGTGCAATCTGTTTTTGGTCCTTTCATATTCAGTACATGCCTCAAATTATTATGTGCACATGTACTAAATTACTAGAAAGAAAGAGGCATCTCTGTTATGAACTAGGAACTTATCCATGAGAAAAGACAGTAAAAAGAAAGTGACTGTGTGTGTGACTTTTTCACAAGCTGTCACACCAATATTATTATTTAAAAAATATAGCTTAGAAGGAAGTTTTCAAAGTATTCCTAGATTTGATAGCAAAATGTTAATGCACCAGTATGTTCTAGGTTGAAATACGGTATGCAGGTCTGACCATGTAAGTCTCCAGAAATATAAACTCGGACTGGAAAAGTCCCTGACTATGTCTATTCAGATCAACAGCATAGTTTACATTCAATAATGAGCATAAATCCTAAAATAATTTATTTGGGGAAAAAAAAAAAAA
>VXBH01005538.1:519016-546883 GCA_013400035.1 Rynchops niger
AAAAAAAAAAAAAAAAAAAAAAAAAAAAAAAGAGAAATCTCAGTGAAGTTATTATTTCCGACTATAGATACACTGAGTAAATAAAAAACAGAGAAGATGATCCACTGGAGGTTCAGCCAAACCACCCCCCCACCCCCACCCCAATATAGTCAGAAGAACAAATGGATATGAATTTTTCATGGAAAAAATTGGGTTTCATCAAGGAAGAAAGTTTCTGAGCAGCTATCTGTCAGTCAGAAAATCACATTGAAAAGTTTTCAAAAGTAAGAAAAAGTAAAATTATCAAGGCATTAGACATCCATTTTGACTTTAAGAGAAAAGTCATACAACATCTTTTCCTGATGCTATTGCATTGAAGCTCATAAGGCCAGATTTGCTGCCTCGGTTCTAGAAGAAAAGGAAAGGCAGTAAGGACGGAGATAATAACATAAGTAAGTAAGTAAATAAATACATAAATAAAACAATTTCAAGCATGGAGCAAAACTGATGAACATAATACAGTCTTAAAACAGCAGGGCAAAATGCTGAGCAGATGAGGAGACTTTAGAAGAAGCTAAAATAGTACGGAAAATAAAGAGGGTGGGCAATATGTTATTGATCTATCATTATGGTTTTTTCATCAACTATCATCAGTTTTGTTGATTCTTCTCCTGATTTGACAGTCTAGGAAGCTGAACGGTAGAATGATGTAATCTTCTGAGAGAAAGTAAACAAAGATATCATGATCCTGAACATTCCAAAAAGAGTATTTTAGTATATCTTTCTATTCAAGTTATGAAGAGTTAATACATATACTATCATTCTTTCATGAATGTTTACTACTTTTTATTTACATTAAATGTAGGAAGGCTCTTTAGACCTGTCTGAAATAGGTCTTCTGTGAACACATTTGCCTTTTATTAGGAAACCAAACCTTTTTTTTTTTTGTCTGTTTTTTGCAACCAAATACACTAAATGAAACTTAAATATATATTTTATTACAATAATTAGAAACTGATTTTCCAAATTAAATATTTAAAAAATAAAAATAATCTGTGCAAAATATTTCTGAGTTAAAAATGCCATTTCATTTGAAAAACTAATTTATACAACCACACAACTATGTACTGACAAGTGGTTGACCTTTTATTGAAATGCCAATGACTGAAGCCTCAATGCTTTAAAATTATTCTTAAAAGTGGAAAAGTTCTTTTAAAATTTTTGAGAAAAATAAGTTTAATAATATGGTTAAATAGAAAAAAGTCTTTTATTATTCTCTTTTCTGAGTTGCAGAAGTATTATTTAAAGATACATAAAATTAAAAAAAAAAAAAAATTAAAAACTAAGGGTAAGATCTAGATTTCAAAATTAAACTTGGATGAAAAAAAGGAGCAGCTCTTGAATAAGAAATGTTCATTGTATTTTATCCGTAACTGGACATAACATAAGGAAAAATACAACCATTAAACAAAGAAACTTGAAGGAATTTCCCCTCCCTTTTTTTCTGATACAATGTCTGTCAGGATTTTTCAGACAGTCCACAGCAAAAATTCTTAAGAGTTAATCAGTAAGTTAAAAAAGTAAATCTTTCTTTTCCTTTCTAAATAATGAAAAATATTTTGGAAGTATCTTCCTTTTTATACTTATTTTGTATTAAATTCCTTATAAAGCACAAAAGTGTGTATTGTTTTTTTTTTTTTTGTCTTCCTAGAAAATACCAAACCTTCTGGGGGAACACAATGTAAAATAAAAAGACATCAAAGGAACTCACAGAATTCTATTTCAGTGAATAAAATTTTCATTTTGGGACTTAAGCAAGGACTTGATGCTTTCTTAATCTAGAACTTTTCATGAGAGCTGCTGTCAGTTTTATCTTGGAAATTTTAACTACAGATCTTAATTTCAAGAGCTAATAATCAGGATGTTCAAAGATTCACTCACAAGCTAATAAGATTATGCTATGTAACTTCCTTACATGTTTGTTCTGTTTTGTAAAGCTGCTAGGGATCAAGTTGCATTACATGGTTAAATACATCATACTGTATTTGATTGCAATGACATCTGGAAACATCCATGTATTAGAAAATAAATTATGCTTGCACTGCGCAAGCTTTCTGGGAAACTGGAACTTTAATTCAGATATACACAGTGAAATGTTCATGCAGCACATTGAAAAACACAGATGATGAAATGACAGTATTCAACAACAGTTAAATTTTCTACCTCAGTCAACAATGAACATTTACAGATGATGGAAACCAAAATATATAAGGGAGAAGTTAAAATTCCTCTCTAATCTTTTAGAACAATTGTCACCAAATATTTCAGGCCGTTGAAGACACAATTACTATGAACAGTAGGATAGGTCTCTACCTCTGTTAGCCTTCATGCATAATAAATAAGCTTTCAATATATAATTAATGTAAACAATGAAACTGAAAATAAGACACCTTCCTCCAACAAAAGATTATTATGAAATACTATAATTATATAAGATCTCGAACTTTATAAATGAAAATTGCCTGTGATTATTTAGTTTCCTCTGTTGTAAACATAGTCTGTCCATAGCAGTCTCCATCTATGTCTCAGTACATCCTCAGTCCTATTTAGATTTTAACACAACAGTTGCTTATTTGGCACTTGACTGTCTGCCAGCAGAGCACTAAATATAGCTGTTTTTTGTAGTTTTGCTTATTAACTGATGAGCAAGATTGTTTGCTATGTTAATCAGTTCATCCTTAGTCCTGCCTTGAATGCTTTTTATACTGATACTGAATATTTCAGTTAATTAGAAGAAGTCATGCTGGATCCTTAAATTTTGTATATAAGGTTAATTTTACTGTTGTACTTACTCCTACTATAACCATATATCAATGGTTTAACTATCCTGTCTGAATTTGTTTAGTCTGTGTAAAGATTCCCCAGAGCTATAGAGGCACTATGCAATGTCTCTTAGAAGACCCACACTAAATATCAGTAGCTGACTGAAAATGATATGGTGATCTCAATTGTTTAATGCCCACTATCCCTTGTGAGCCCTGTAGAAAGCAGCAGTGGAGTGCAGAACCCAGGCAATGTTGTTTTGAGCACTTGCAGATGAAGAAAACACAGGAAGTCTCAGAACATTCAATGCAGTAGAAAAAGGTCATTATTGAAGTATTATTAAGTTTGTTTAAAAGGAAAAAGAAAGGCTGATGGCTTTGAGACAGTTGTTTACTCTTTTCATAATCAAACATTTTGATCTAGGCACTAATACTGACAGATGCTGATTTCATACCTGCACCTTTTGTCCTTTTGTTGAGATAGATAGACCAAGGAAATAAGACTCCCATAACCAAAGAAAGCAGTGAAAGAGCTTTCTAAAAACACTTGGGGAAAAAAAAAAAAAACAAACATTGCCAACTGGATGTTTGGAAATATGGCATTAATGATTCAGTATATGTAGCAAGAGACTAAAAATGAATATTGATGCTGCTAAGCCCCCCCACACAGGTGCAGGAATAGGCTGGCCCCGGAAGCTGTTTGAGTTATCTTATAATATATATTATGGTTGGCAAAAAATAAGGTAGTATGACAAAATCAGGGTTTCAAAATATACAAGTACACAGAAATGTGGAGAAAGCACACACCATGGAAAAAAGAAAACCTACTAGTTCATAGCCTCATGAAAGTATTATATGATAGCAAGAACCTAGTATGAAGTACAGATAAATATGTGCACAACCCGAAAAAAAAAAAAAAAAAAAAAAAAAAAAAAAAAAAAAGAGAAAAAAACCCNNNATATAAGGGAAAAAATCCCCAGAAACTTAGTTCTCATTGAACTATGATGCCTGAACTCAGTAAAAGACGGAGAGCAGGATACTAAGTAACAAATCAAAAATTCTTATTTCTGTTGATGCGATAGATAGATTTTGGAAATGTTAGCATCAAGACATCTTTGACTGTGATAAATGTTTGAATAAAATACAGAAAATATCATGAAGTATCTTTTAAAGAGATCTAAACAAAGCATTAGAATTCTAAGAACATAAGCTTCTTTTGTCTTCATAAAACAACTTAATTTAAATGGAGATTATATTATACCATAAGAACAAAGTTATAATTCATAAATTTCATCTACTTTTAAATAGATACCTATTGAGAAATAGTCACTGCAAACACAAAAAATGGAGGAATTATATTAAGCCTATAAAATGGTAAGAACTGAAATGGCAAAGATTTACAAAACAACTTCTGTGCTAGAAAACAGCATTTAAAAATGAATTGTGATGTTGAAGTCCTAGAAGTCAGCAAACACTGGCAACATGCAGGTAGGTTTAAGAGTTACGAGTTACCTAATGATTATGTTTCCTTATGCCTAGTGAACTTGGTCCGTAGGTAGCCAGCAGTAGAGCAATAATGCTGTTCTCAGAGAATATTTCAAGTCTATGGTGATACTGCTCTTCTCTAGGTCTTCCTTTCTGCAGCATATTTTGCATTTCTTAGCTGTGTTTTGGCATGGTGCGCTCAGTCCCAGGATTTGTTTTCTGCTTCTCCTTTCCTTTCTCTAGTTTGGCCTTTGGCTCCCCTATTGTTCTCTTGGCCATGATTTCAGTCCCCTGGTCTCGCTGATCCACTTTCTGAGCCTCTTCATAACTTTCTACATTGTTGGCTCTCTCTTTTTATTTTTTTTTATCTTTTCCAGTTTATAATGTTGCACAGTTCGCACATGGTTTTGATTAATGCACTCTTCCCTTGCTTTTGCATAAATAGGACTAAGCTAAAGAATTCCACAAGCTGCTTTTAGAAGCAACTTAAAATGTTTTATCTTCTCCAGGACTGTCTTATTTCTGTTGGATTTGGTGTAAATATGTTGCTCCAGATTCACAGCGGAAGAGGATGGAAAAGATGGGGTGATCCCCCTGCTTTCACTCCCATGGAGCCTGTGTCTTCTTGCACCCATCTGAGGGATTTACTATGAGGAAACAGAATTTAATGGCTTATTTATCTCACGCTATCTGGGAATGGAATCTCCTTTCCCAGTACCATTGATGCAATCTGCTTTAGTCTGTAGCCTGGGCACTAACTGGCTTCTACCACATGAAGACTATGGTCAGCCTGACCTGAGTGGGAGCTGTGCTTCCCTTCTCACTATGCTCACTAGTTTTTGGTCAGTAGAAATTTTATCTAAGCCTCAACCAAGAGGAGCATTTGTCTCTACATGTTTTTACAACTTTCTTTGCCTCCAGCACTCTTTCTGCTTCTATGTCTCAATCTTCTAGTGCAGATTAGGTGAAAACAGCATTAACCACAAGAAAAGCCAGTACTTCTTGGTGATGTTTTTTTTTTTCCCCATGAAGGAAAAAGTCTTCTGACGAGAAGTCTTCTGAGTGCGCGCTCTTCTTTTTGAAAACAGTGATTGTTTTATCTACCTGTAGTAAATTTGTGTATTTTTCAGGATCACAGTCAGTTAGAAAAGAGGAATGAGATCATGGTATCTCCTCTGGGCTGAATTTTCAGGCCTGTGTGAGAAGAGGCACAAAAGGGTCTTATGGGAAGAAATATCACAGACAGTAACTCACAAATTCATCCTACCTAATTTGAGGCACCAAACTGAAATACTTAGGAGTATAGTCAACCTTGTAAAGTCAAAAGAGCTAGCTACTTGAAGAAAAGACCTAGATACTCTCAGAGGAAAGTTCAGATGTTAGACTGAAAAGCCTCCTGGAGGTCTGTATCTCTCTCTTTGATCAAGGAAACTAGAAATGCTACAACCCTGCCTTAGATGCCTTCCTCATTGTAAGGTTAACTGGCATGAGCACGCTTCAAAAAGCACATCCTAAAAAAACCTGGGGCATGTGAAGCTGGGGATGAGTGCCTAATGTGAGGATACAAAGAGCTAAGTGCTTAGCTACTGATGTGTACCTTTCAGAGTAACTGTCAGGGTCCTGAGGGCACCCACAGACCTTGCTGTCCCTGCCCAGCCCCTCCCAAGGGTTTCCCTCACCCTGCCCATGCCCTAGGACCTCATTTCACTCCTCGGGGCCATCAGCCCCTGCCCCAGCCATGCCACAGCAGGGCCAGTCTCCAGATGCCCACAGCCTTGCCCTGCCCGCCTGTAGGCCCCACTGAGCTGGGCCCACCTGCAGGCCCATGTCCTGTCACAGCCTTTCCATCCCCATCCCCAGGGAGGTGCCAGGTGCCCAGGGCTGGGTCAGCCCTGGTGCACCCCCCGCTGCCCTGCTTTTGGCTGGGGTGGTGGGACAGGCACCGTCTGCCAAGTCTGGCTCTGATGGACCCCAGGGAGTCCCAGCTACTCCCCCTGGGAGCCCTTGGCCCCTGCTGTGCACTGACAGTTTTTCATATGCTTTTTTCCGCTTCTCTTTGCTTCATTTCCCTTTTAGTTGTGCCTCTGCTTTCAGAGAATATTTTTGTCTTATGTCTCTTAAAACAGGATCCTCAGGGGCGTTTAGGTGCCTAATGAAGCAGATTTGGACTAGTGGTATTTTTCACGCTGCCTAGGCACTTCAGTTCTACTGAAAACTAAGTGCAAGACGATCCTTTCCTCCTTGCTGTCATCTGTGTTGTCATTTGTATCCCCATTACCCCAATACTGGGCAGAGGGTGGGTGCGTTGTAAACCTGAGGCAAGATGGCAGATATCACCAGGAATCTGGAGGAGGAGAGAGGAAACAGGCTGGAGCAAAGGATAACCAAGTGTAAAGAGGATAACAAATCAAGGTAATGTGTAATGGTCTACTTCATTGCTCTTCAGAGCTCCCATTACTCAGGGGTGCCAAGCAAGCACCTATGTTGCATGCACATTCAATTGTCACACGTTTGGTGGATTTGCTTTTTGTATGCTCATGAACCATTCAGTCAGAAACTTGGTAAATCCTCATTAAAATAAAAAGTGCAATAGATCATCATTAAAAGCAGTATGTCTACCTCCACAGCCACTAAAGAAGGCAGTTTGATTCAGTGTTGGGTGAAAAAGGAAAGGAGTGACTATCTTACACATAAGAAAATGCTTACACATATTGAGAAAGGCACATATGTAAGTGTGGGATTTTTAGGTACAAGAAGGGAACATTAGAAATCATTTAGTGTTTGCCGTTTGTTTTTAGTATTGAAAGATAATTCAAAATGTTTGTACTGAAGAAAGGTAAAATGGGCATTCAGTAGTTGTATTCAAAAAGATAAGCATGTTGTGGACTAAATCTTCCCAAATCATCTTAAGAACTAACATGGGACACAATTCAAAAATTTGTCCAAGGTCTTTTGAAATCTGGCTGCTGCCCAGACTTTTGAGGTGTTTTACAGATAGTGATGTATATTGTCAGTCTCTTTATATGGCCGTCTGGAGGTGATTGCTGTGCTGAGAATAGATAAGGTAATTGGCACCATGCTGAGGTAAGATTAGGAAAGGCAGACTTATAACACCTTGGGTGATGTTGTGAGGGCAATAATTCCAAAATAATTAAAAAAAACCCCAAAAAAATAAAATTCAATGCCATGTACACACAAGCTCTTTATCATTCAGGGTTGGGAGTTGGAGGGTAAGTCAAGTAAAAACCTCCAAGTGAGCAAACATGTCACAAAGACATTGCAAATGTCGCGGCAGGTGGTCCACAGCAAAAGAGAAAGACATAGTTTTTCAACCACCAAATGACTGCTCCTTCTGAGAAGACGATAACACAGTTTCTTTATGAACAAGCTTTCGTCTGACAATAGTTTTTCCTCGCAAAGCTCTAAGATCACTTTATAATTCCTTCATTTCAGTTTGTCAGCACTGTTCCATGCAAATCAACTGCCAAGTAACCAGAATTAACCAGTACCTCTACCCAGTTTGGAATTTGGACATTCCACAAACTTTCCTGTTGGAATGAGAAAGTTTGTGATTTACTGGGAAGATCAACCATGCTTGCAGTGTCAGCCATCATATTCACTGCTGGGCTGAACCCTGAAGCCTGTTTCCTGGAAGGAGCTTCTGTACAATCTGCACACTTAATGTGTGTGGTCAATCTCCAGTTAGCAAGCACAAGGGAGGACCGGAGCACTCCAGACAGTGGGAAAATTTAAGTAAAGCTACTGCTCATAAACTAGATATAGCTCTTGAAAAACAGGTTGAGATGTTTTTTATGTTCATTAATAATGAATGCCTTCCAGGAAAAGCTTTGTATATGAAAGCATGTCACTAGCTTAGGCCCCAAATTAGGATGGCTGTGTTCGTTTAGGTCTGTGCCTGTACTAAAAATCATGATAGTTCTGAGCTTCCTTTTGTGAATCCAGTTTTGGTATCAAGGCATATCTGACATGATTTTCACAGAATTTATGAACTATACAAGTTATTCATGCCCACAGAGTTCATTGTCTAAAGTTGTCAGGTAAATTGAGTTGACAGGCACTCAGTTAAAAAATGAATTAAAATCTGTTAAGTAGATAGGAATTATGGGCTTCCTGTGGGATAAAAAAAACATAAAAAAATCCACCAAGAGATTGTATTTCATCTTCAGCTCTTAGTTGTCAGGGAGAGAACAAAATCAGGTTTTATTTTTTCTTTCAGTCATTCTAAGTTATACATATATAATTGACTTCAATAGTGGAATTACGCTTATGTGATTTTACAAGCTCATCACACATCAGTAGCTATGCAATGTATATAACAAATACCTTTAAAGTCAGGAGAGACAAATGGGCATTTGTTTTCTGGGCATGCTTTACCTGATCTTTTTTTAATGTTTACAAGAGGAAGAAATTCCTGGAAGTGTTAGCATCTCTTCATTGCCTATACATAGGGGATTTGGATGATTAAATCAGATGTAGATCTATATTGTAGACATACACTTGGGCAGTTGAATCCCATTTGAAATAACTGCTGTAAATGTGATGATCTGATGAGAAAAGATTATTAAACTAGTTTACCTTGCCATTCCTGAACACAGTCCTAAGCAAACAGAGATTCTATACACTGCTGATGTTGCATATTACTTTTGAAATAAGACCTATCATAATATCCTGGATGCCAAATTCTCAGAAGGTGTCTTGTTCTCTTAGGATGAACTTCCATAAATAAAAGTGTTGGAACACCATATGGAGAATTAAAGAGGTTTTAATCTTTTGGGATTGTGCATGGACAGGTCACATACAATTAGAGATATTCCACTAACTGAAATTTTCAATGGTTCAGTTGTTTTTCACTCTGGATTTGTGAGGTAGGGAAGAACGTGAATCTAGGATAACAACAGGATGCATACTTGCTACACTATTTTTTAATTTCTAACACAAAGGGCTTGTAAAAAGACAATAACTATAATGAGAAATGACTAGGACCAGAAAATGATACGTAGGGTAAATAGGAAGTGAAAAGTAGTGATTCAGTATGGCTTGAATAAAATACTCTTTATTTATGAAAAGGGGCCCTGATTCTTAGAGTAGGGATATTTTATGCCTGTCATTCCTTACATCATTCATGCCTTAAAACATGTAGAAATTACTTCAAAGCTGCAAGGCCTGCTTTTTATGTATTTAGTTCGGGACCAAAATGTTATATGCAGAGCAATATTAAAATATAACCTTCTGTAACATTTGTATTTCTTTTGAGAAAGAATTTCAACATTTGTAGACTTCTGTAGATATTATATAGTTTAAATTAAGACATTTCTGCTGTTAGTCAGATGTGCCACTGTATTGTGATGGTGAGTTGTTCTTAACCTAGGAAGTCCTTTCTTCTTAGTGACACTAGCAATCTAAGGAAACTGAGAATGTGTTAAACAAAAGGAGTTATGACCAAATACTTGCATGGATATATCTGTCATCTTGGAGCTCTTTTGTCAGGTTGGAGTTTTTGGTTTGGTTTTGAAGATGATAAACTGGAAGATGAGGACATTGCCTTTACTTAAAGGCATTTTGGTTAAACTATTGTGGTTGCCAATTAGTACCAATGTAAAAATAACTCTCTTTACCCTCACATTGGTGTTCCACCCCGTCTGTGGAAAGAAATCAGTACATCTTAGGGGTATTCAGAATGTTACCAATGTGTGTTTCACAAGACATGACACAGAGGCGTGAGGCAGACCACATGTCCCTCTTCAGAGCAAGAACCAATCTGTAACTTATGCTCCTCATTTCTTGGGACCATGGAATTCTTTAGGAGAACCTCAAGAAATTGGAATCATTCTTCTTAAACCAAAGCTATTTAATTCTTCTTAAACTGATGCTGATTCTGCTGTTGACCAAAACAAAGGTAAANGGATTACTTTTTGATCAGCACTGCATTTTGTGAGACTATCCCATAGATGTAATAGTGCTTAGTAGGTCAAGACCGTCATGATGTTTAAAAAAAGTAATGCCTTGCCTTTTGGGTTTAGAAATAGGTACTGGACAGTATAATTCTGTCAATAGAGAAAGAGTTTTTACTTATTTTAGACTCAGGAAACTTTAGAGATCAGATGTCTCTAGTTTTAGAAATCAACTAACTAGGTTTTTTCAGGATTACAGATTTGGATCTGAGCTCCTAAATTCCATTGAATTATATGCCTAATTAGACACATTAGATCCCTAAATTCTTTTTTCCTTCCCTTCCATACAGGACTTAGTGATTAGCAACAAGAAAATAAGTCCTTCTGTCTAAAAATGCCGTAAATATTAAAGCTTTAGCAATCACTGGAAAAAAAAAATGTTCCCTTTACAGAATGGGAAATAATGAGCATATGTCAAACCTAACAGCTGACAATGTGTGTTTAAATAGGAATCTAATGTCTTTGGTACAAACATGGCTAGACAAGACTTAGTCCTAAAAGAAAGGAGTTTAGTGTCTTTTTTTATAACTGAGACATCTGAGGTGTTAACATGAAGGGATTCCAGAAAATACCTATTTAATGACAACAGAATGATGGAATTAGAACACTGTTTAATTCTTCTGTCTTACAAATCATAATGCCAAGGACATCTCTAAAACATGAATCAGCTATACCTCTGACAACCTTCAACAGAGAAATGGAGAAGAAAGGGTAGAAGCTTCTTAACACGATTTCTTCTGAAAGACAAGGATAGAATTATTTGATGTGGATAATTAAAACAAATGATGTTCACATCATGATATTTACTGTATTTAGGCTTGAAAATACAAACCTTACCAGCAGCCTAAAGCAGTAGCTTAAATGTTAACTAATGAAACTGAGATGAAAGACTACACATACTGTTTGGTGGCCGAAAATGTTAGAAAATTTGTCACCGTAGAAATGTTTTAGGCTAAAAGGATAAAATCATCGGAGACTTAAAAACATGAAACTTTTGAGACAAAAAGAGCCCTTAAATTGTTTGTTATGTTTAACACCAGCTGAGATTGTGGAATGAAAGAAAAGAAAAAGAAAAAGAAAACATTGATAACAAATAACAAGGAAAGAATTCAGTTAGAAAGAAAGATAAGCAAGAAACTGGTGATAGATCATGTTAATCTAGCTGGATGCCAAAATTATAATGAAAATCTATGTTTAGGCTTTTGTTTTATAAATTTATCTTTAAAATTGGATATTTTTTCATAAAAGAAAAAAAAAAAAACTATATTTTAAAGTTCAGTAATAATGACATATTACATGGTGCACATATAATTGAGAATAAGATTTGGCAGAGGTGGTGCTCAATAATAGAGCTCCAGGTTCCCTAGGTTGATAAAAGAATAGAAGAGGGAGAATAATTTCTTAGTCACATCCATTATTAGTCTTTGCATTTGATAATACTAATCCAAACTAATTTGAACCTTTATACTAGTTTTTGAAAATTATTTTCTAAAAACACTAGGAAATTAAAGCTTTAAAAAAATGAGCAATGACTACTAATTAACAAATGAAGAAACTAGTCCTCGCAGCACTTTTTCTCAAGACAGTCAGGAAATTATTATCAGAGAAAAGGATAAAGTCCATTTTCCTTATACTATTTTAAACACTAAATATAATAAATAAACAAATTTATATTAAATAAAATATAAAATAAATAAATAAAACTAAATAAATAAATAAAATAAAACTAAATAAATAAAACTAAATACATGCTTTAGTTAAAAAATACCAGCAGTTGCAGATAATAGAATCATTGAGAAAACTGAATTTGTATAAGATAAATTAACAAAATTGAAAAACATTAATAACTGGTAAGAAATGGTAATAACTAAATAGTAGCTCGAAGGAAAGATTTTTAAAATCATAGACTATATCTATATGGTTTAGAAGATTTCAGAATGTTGTGAACTCTTTAATAAATAAAGAGCTTGCCATTTCAAGACTTAACCCTCTAAGGGAATTTGTTACCTAATGGCAACCTTTGATAACCAAATTTAAAATCTCAATCCACACTGATTTTAGTGATCTGGCACCTGAACTACCTGGACATGTAAGTTCCTGCTAACATCTCTACTGCTCCTCATGAATATCAGGTACTTAACTGCTAGGGGGCATTTACACCTTTAAGCCCTTTCTTATTTATAATTATGGCACCTGTTCTCAACCATGCTCACAAAATTGGTCCTGATGTAGAACACCTCAAAAATAACGTAATGCCTGCAGAATCACTGGGACATGGAAATTTGCAAATGGGAGATTTGATTTCACAGGAGTGTCTGTCACATTCTGCAGAAGTCTTCCTAATATGGTGGCTCAAATTCTTGTTCTATTGCTCTTTCACATTGTGAAAACTATTTAAATATCAGAGGCAAAAATTTTGGTTTAAATAAATTACTGGGCACTTAACCTTATTTAGATGGCAGGCACAGAGACCAGTCCTTTTATATATATAAATCAGTGTACTATTTTTATGGAACAGGTTGAGATACACAGCTTTCAGTGTCATTAAACACATGCCTGTAAGATAGTGAACAATCTAAGTAGAAGTAATTTCTGCCTCTAGGATTTCATCTGATTACGTTTGCTACTAGACTATTAAGTGTGTGATCAGGAAATAAAAAGAGCTGACATTTTTATCATCTCCAACAATGTATTCATTACAGTGAGATCATAGCAGAAAGAACAGTCTGAGCCTCGAGGTGGATGCTTAAGGTAGGCAGGGTTTCATTTCCCACCCACTTTTTTGGTGGAGTAAATGTCTTCTACTTTGCACATTGTGTTTTGTAAACCTTATTAAAGGCTTATTTATTTTCCTCAATGTTGTTCTGCCTATGTCCATCAATTAGCAAGGTAGATTTCACAGGATGACAGAGTACATAAGAAAGGGATGTTGTCCCTGACATGTCAAGCACCTTTGTGTATTTAGCTCCTAAAACTTTAGGGTTGTTATGCTATGGTTCAAGGAAATGTAGCAAACGCAGCCCATATGCGTAAGCGAATATAGCTGTGGTGTGGAGGTGTTAGCTTTCTCCTTAGGAATACAATGTCTGCATCTGCAGTCAGAAAAATAAAGAAATAATTGACACCCATAAACCACTCAGGACAGGAGTATACAAAGAATTAAAAAATAAAAAGGAAAGGATTACTGTTGAAAAGGTGACTATCCTACATACAATTCCGACAGAGTGGCTTAACAGGCAGGTCAAAATATGTAACTAAGTAGCAAAAGGAAAAATATGGAAAGAGCTAGAAATCAGTCTTGAGATAAAGAGAGAGGGGGAGCTCTGGAAAAAGTTTCAGAAAAGAACAAAATGCAACATTGCATAGATTGATGGGATCAAAATGATGAGATAAAACTTAATACATATTTGCTTGTGGTAAGTATAAGCTGTTCTCAAGAGTCATTGAGGATTCTTCTGGTCATTAAGCATTTTAATGTTAATGTTTGTGTGCCATATTGGTGTTTGAGCTTCCTGTGGACTAAAGGTTTCAGGCTGTTGTTTCTATAGATAATAAAAAATAATATATATTACTGAAACATTACCTAGCAAATTTTCAACACAGAGTGTCTCCCTGATCATACCAACAAGGAGTTGCATAGTACATAGGGAAACTTTTAAAAAGGTTTTTCTTGTTTGGGTTTTGGGGTTTTGTTTCTTTGTTGCTTGTTTGTTTGTTTGTTTGTTTTTAGAAAGAAATTATAAAGAAAAGACAGGTTTCTTGAATTCACTATCCCCTAAAAAATTAAAAAAAAACCCCACCCTATCTTATAAGTATTAGCTGTGAACGAGAAGGAACTGATAGAATAAGAATATTAATCTAACACTAGTGAAAAATCTCTGCAATTCAGGAAGAAAAGGAAATTCCAACATGCAGATGTCCCTGATTACACCCTATTTGATTTATGCCAATCAGGTTATATTTTCTTCCCTTGGGAAGATTCTTTTGAATCAACTTTTTATTGACCATTACTTATGCTTTTAAAGCCACCTACTCCTTTTGCTTCAGATCTCTAGAGAATTGCTCTTCCTTATGGTATCCCTGGTCTTTCTGGAGTGAAATGGGGGTGGAAGCTTATAAATTACAGGGCTGATTCTTTTTTTAACTTATTGCAAAGGTTTATCTATTTGGAAACTGAAGGTGGGAGTCTTTCTTCCATAGAATTAACATCTATTTCTTAAAAGTTCAAAAACATTAAAAAAGATGAAAACATAAGCATATTATTTATCTTTTCAAAGACCTTATTTTGCTGTAAGGTAAGCAGAACCTGATTCCAGTGACAGCAAATGATAATGAAATTTTACATTCTGTAATAAACAACTCCCTTGCTTCCCTTCCACACCTTTGCTACTTTTCGCTTGCCTAGTTGAAAGTCCTATTCATGAGAAAGTCTATGCACTATTTCAGGACAGAATAACCCTTTTCTATCAGTGACTGGGTTTCGGTGACTTGATATTTTTGTTAAAAGCCACACATATATATGCACATCCATTTGGAAGTCCTATTTCTGAAATGTATAAGGGCTGAAACATCAAAAGTGATCTGTGATAGTTGTTTCACTGTGGGACCAGAGGGTACCTGTGTCTTCATTGCTCTGATTTCCTCATCAACGCACTGGACATTTGAAGATGCTAGTATTTTCTCCTTCCCAGCAGAAAAATATATTGAAATTGTCTTGACGTTTAAGAAAACAGTCAAACAGTGTTAAAAGGGTGCCTCTGCTTGCCCTATTTATTTGAGTTCTTTCTTTTTGACTTGTGGTTTCATTGTATTTAATCAGACCTTCTTCTCATGCATGCGCTTTTGATCATAGAGGCATTCCTTGGTTTCTCAGAAGTAGAGCTAATAGGTGATTGTTCTGGAATGGAAATGAAGTGGAAATTCTATAAGTGTAATTATGTATTCACAGAATAGTTGAGTTGCAAGGGACCTCTAGAGATCATCTAGGGCCTGCTCAAAGCAGGATCAGTTACAGCAGGTTGCTCAGTACAATGCCTTGTTGGGTTTTGAATGTCTTCAAGGATGGAGACTCCACAACCTATGATGGCAACCTGTTCCTTCACCAGAAAAAAAGTTTTTTTTCTCTTGTTCAGATGACATTTCCTGTATTTTAGTTCATGATCATGGCATCCTGTCCTTTCACTGGATATCACTGAGATGAGTCAGATTCTGTTTTCTTCACAGTTTCCCATCGGGTATTTGTACACTTTGATAGAATCACCTTTGAACCTTCTGTTCTTCAAACTGAACAGTCCCAACTCTCTCAGCCTTTCCTCATATGATAAATACTCCAGTCCCTTAATCATATTTGTGGTCTTTTGCTGGTCTCACTCAAGTAACTCCATGTCTCACTCGTACTGAAGAGACCAGCGCTGGACGCTGCATTCTATATGTTCCTGTTCAGTGTTGAGTAGAGGGAAAGGATCACCCTAACTGACCTGCAGGCAATGCTCTTCCTAAGGAGGCCCAGGATGCTGTTTAATGCAAGGGCACATTGCTGATTCATGTTCAGTTTGTTGTCCACCAGGACCTCCAGGTCCTGTTCTGCCAAGCTGTTTTTCAGACAGACAGACCCCAGCCTGTACTGGTCCTCAGAGCTTTTATTCCCCAGGTGCAGGAATTTGCATTTCTGTTTGATGAATTTCGTGACATTCCAGCTGCCATATTTCTCCAGGCTGTCAAGGTCCTTCTGAATTGGTAGCACAACCCTCTGGTGTATCTAGCCACCCCTCCTAATTTTGTATCTTTTGCAAGTTTGCAAACTTTCAAGGGGTGAATTCTGAGCACATAACTTTGCATATTTAGCTTGCTAACCTAGTCTGTCACTTTCTTACTTGACTGCTGGTCATCATCTCCCTTCCGAGTTGTTCCTAGTTTAAAGCTCTCACAACTGGCTGGTTCATCCTCTTGGCAAAGAATAAAACCTTTAATTTGGTCTGTAAACCATGGCTATTGCCAGTGATTTATATCTAAAACATGGTCTAAAAGTCTTCATATGGTATGTAAGGTAGTGCAAAAAGAAACTTTCCTCAGAGTTCCTTTTTTTCTTAGTAGCTCCCCTGTCTTTGATCTCCCAAAGCTATCTGTTTCCAAAAAAAAGTCTTCTTAAGCTGTTGCTCACTCTTCCTATTCCAATAACATACTTACTCTCCTACTTAGTCACTTGCTGTGGCAGTGCCTCCTCCTGTTAAAATGAGTTTCTTCCTGAAATTACAATATTAATCTATCTCTGCTTTTTCACTGGAAAAGAAGAAGCAATCACTTGCGTGTGTTGATTGCATGCATAGATACATAGATATGTAGAAAGATAGATAGATAGATAGACAGATAGATAGATAGATATACATATAGATGGATACACACATATAGAAATATAGCCAACTTACTCTTGGAAAGCCAAATTTGTAAAATAAATTCTGAATTCAGCTTTGAATGTTCTTGGATTCAGTAGTTATTATCTTCTGCTGAGGATGTACTGTTACTGTGTCTAGATCCTATTCATGAGAAAGCTTTGACTTTATTGCTGATAAACATGATTTTTATTTATTTATCATTACATAATACAGCTATCTGGATGTCTAGTTCTGGCCTGAACTAGACATCCCCACCTGAGGTGGGAATTTCTCGACTGTTCAACGTCAATCCCATTGAAAAATTATTCTTTATATTCAATGGAATAGAGAGAAAAACATGCAGGCAATTTATTCACAGCAGCCTGTGAAGTTTAAGGAGATTATCTGCTACATTTTATACAAAGAACAGCATTTTCAGGATATTTCCAACCTGGAGGTTATAAGTGTGAAGATTACCATGACATGGAAGATCTGTCTTTCATAAAATTAGGTATCACTCTGCTAGTTGCAGAGGGAGGTAGCTTTTTCCCACAGTGCCATTTGCCAACTGGTAATACTGGAGCCAAGGCTAATAATCTAGTTTATAATCCCTAGTTAAGAGTTTCCTCAATAAATGAGAATTATGAAAGGCAGAGTTTTCAGAGACTTTCATATTTTAGCCAGCAACCCTACAGCCTTGCCTGTGTTTGACTTACCTCACATGAAAATATCAAAGATTATAAATAGACCAGCTCTGCCTCATTCATTCTTTGCTACAGAGACATAAAGACAGAGTCTGTTTGACATCAAAGTCATGGTGGGGAATCTCAGCCTGCTCCAAGTTTAGGGTTGCACCAGCTGTGGAGTTTTTTTCCAGCCAAACTCTATCATAAACAGAGTTATTTCCTGTCCCCATTTTAAATGTAACTTAGTTTCAGCATCATCAGCATTCTGAATGTAATTTCTACTGTCTTTTGTAAGCAGGGTTTTTTGAAAATGTTCCATCACTCTACGTGATGAATTAGGGAGTAGGTGTCTCTAATTCTGAATAAACAGTTATTGTCGTTCCTGCTTAAGAAAGTATGTGTCAGAATCTGAAGATACTGACATGTCACCATAAAAGCAACCCCATGCGGGGCTTAACTTCATAAGTAAAAGAGAACTAAGAAATCATATGTTGGTAGGGCAGAACAGCCCTTGAGAAAAAAAACATTTAGTTTATGACAACTAAATCGATTAGTTTGTATCAGTTGTAATGAGAAATGAGTTTGAGAAGTTGGGGATAGAGAATGATGATAAGATGAGAAGTCATAGACTGGTCAGTCAGTAGTCTGACAATATATCATGGAACAAACAAAAGATTGGTGATCAGAGAGCCTTTAAATATAGTAGTTCTACTGAGGTACATTGGAATAAGTCAGAGACTTCAAATTATTTTTTTTTTTAGGAGTTATTACTTACATAGATTACTAATTGTAAAGAAGTTATGATTACTTTTTCTGCTCACCGTCAAACACTGGTTAATTGCTCTGAGGGTGCATAGACTGATCTAGTCACATGTTGTAGGCCTCCTTCCTTCTTTCACACTGCCAATAGTAAAACAACTAAACTACATTCTTATCAATTTGAGCAATTTTTTTTTCCTTTTTTTTTGCCAAAGAGACACCCTGAATCTAGAAAAATTGTTGTAGTTTAACCCCCTCCCTTCAAACAAAAAGAAAACTAAGTAAAATAAGTGATGCAAAACCCCAACTGCTCACTACCAGCTGACTAATGCCCAGCCAGTACCTGAGCAACAGCAGCCCTGGCAAACTTTCTCCCCAGGTTTTATTGCTGAGCACGATGTCATATGGTATGGGATACCCCTTTGGTCAGCTGGGGTCAGCTGCACCCTCCCAACTTCTTGTCCTCCCCAGCCTACTCTCTGGCGAGGAAGCGTGAGAAGCAGACAAAGCCTTGACACTCTGTAAGCACTCTTCAGCAACAACTAAAACATGTGTGTGTTATTAACATTATTTTAGTAACAAATCCAAAACATAGCACCATAACAGCTACTATGAAGAAAATTTACTCTATCCCAGCCAAAACCGTTCAACCTCAATTAGTATTAATATATATTGTTATGAGGAAATCTGCCCATCACTCCCTGGTTAAAATGTACGTGTATTTTCCTGCAAATCTGACTGCAACATAGTCAGTTAGGAAAAGAAAAATCTACTTTGCATCAAAACTTCAATTTCTATCAAAATCAAAGGAAAAGAATCAAAAGTTCTTTTTCTACTTTCTAATACAAGACCAATCATAGTTTGAATTAAATAAATGATAAGCATTCTTATTTTCACAATGTTAATCTTAGCTACTAAGTAGATGTTTAGCATTCTGAATACTGTAACAATTGTATTATTTTAGTTTTCTGCAGAAACAACTACTGAATCAAAAGCAGAGAGTGATATTTAATGGAAAATTATGAGGATAGCTTTTCATTGACTGACTATATCTGTTTCTATATTAAAGATAACATTTTCTGTTTGCTACTCTGAAACTTGAGAGTTATAACTATGGTTCCCCAGCCTGGCGTATGATAAATGAGTTCCATCCTCTGCTGTATTAAAGAATGGAATGAAAACTTAATGGCCAAAGAGCACATATATATCTTAAAAAATAACAAATAAACAAAGAGATAAAAGGTGTCTAAGTTGTTTGCAATTTCCTCGATGCTGATATTTTTAGAAAATTAATCACAGGCACACATACACAATCGATAGTTGTACATCTTGTGAGACATTCAACCAGCTCTCACTGTAATGGCTCACATAGTTAAGTAAGGGTTGGAATACAGATAGTCTTTGTATCACTAAGTTAAAAGAATTCAGTAAACTAAGGCGGAATAAACTGAAATCCCAAAAAGGAAGGTGAAAGAAGAAGTGAAATGACCATTTGCTTAGGATGGCTCTGTAGTTGAAAGAGTAAGAAAAAAATCGCATTGCTAACTTGAGATATCTATCTTAGAAGTAAGCCTCTAGATTTCTTTGTTGTAACTGAACATTTGTATATATGCGTGTGTGTGTGTGTGTATATATATATATGTATATATATTAGGCAATCACAGATTTCTTTGATGGGAGTGCTTAGAAGACTGACGCATTAAACAGGGCTTTAACTTCAGAACAAAACCCTATTACATTTATTCATTAACAGCACACATTGTGATAATAGTAAACTCTTACCATTGTCAATGACCTTCTCTACAGATAAAAACCTCCTAGTATTTATATTTATATCCCAAATGAATTGTGGGTATGCAATACCACCTAGTTGATTCTATATAGTCAGTGCAGATGGGAACTGCCCTTGATGATCTTTAGTTGCTGAGGTTGGGGCTTTTCTGTCAGACCTAAAGTGGGCTGTCGTCTCTCTTATTTGATTTTCCTTGGTTATACTTGTTGCTTTTATGTTATTGCCTCCCTCACAAAAAGGAAGGTCTCATTTTCTCCTGATAGTGCTTATCTGGTTTTTTCTTTTGCCTATCATCTCCTGCACGTTTGGCAGGAGATCCTGTCTGCGTTCTCTAACTCATTTCTTGTTCATTGCTGTGTCGGGTGTCTCCTAAGTTCAATTACATCTGTTGTTCTTTATCCCTTTAATGGTCACATTTCCTACATGCTTATGCAAAATACTTACGCCTTATTCCATCTGGCTGTTCCATTCCAGAGCTACATACCACTTATCTACTACTTTTAGTTACGTATTTTAATATGCGTATATTTGGGTTTAAGGCAAGATAATATTATTTATTTCATGATTGATACAAGCTGATATTATTTTTGTTGTGATTGATACACACAATTTCTTGGTGTACAGGCCTCTGTTTTGGCTACACCTTTTGCAAAGTCTGAGGGAGGGCTTTCTCTGGGCCCTGATCCAGAAGCCAGTTCAGAGTACATAAGGCTAGGGCTCCTTGTGTAATGTGGACCAGATCAGCACCTGACGGAAAGGGATGGTCCCATTGCTTCCATTGACCGATAGCCATAGTCATTAAGGCAGTAAAACCTATTTGTAACCATTGTAAAGCTACTTTCTGCCTCTGATCCTTTATTTCTCCTCACTCCAATCTTTGTGCTTCATGTCTAGACAGGGCTCTTTCTTGATACGAGTCTAGAAAACCATGAGCTAAACCTTTATATATTCAAAGTGAAAAACGTAGCTTTCCCTGGGTGAATGATATTTGTTTATGACATTTATGACCCAGTACAAATAACAGTAGACTTGAATGCTGAGCAAAATCCAGAACAGTGTTTGAAAGAAAAGAAAAGGAGCTTAATAGCCTGAAAGAAATAAGACTGCGAATGGAATGAACAAGAACATTCTTCGCTTCAGTCTCCTGGATTTTATGTTTTTCCGCTTTTGCTCAGACCTTTGCTCAGTGAAACAGACTGGTTGCAATGGGCCATGATGCCAGAGAGGTAAAAAAGCCCAGGCAACTCCAAGTGCTTGTGGTAGCCTCCACAGTCCTTCTGAACATACAGCCTAAAGGGAGAACTCTTACAATTGTTTGGTTTTTTGTCCTTTTCATGCACTTTTTATGGAAAATTACAATAGTTCAAGAAATCATCATCATCACGTGAGATCTTCAGATTTTATGACTTTAATCATAAATATAGTTTGGAATCGGTTTCTGTTTACAAAACAAACAAAAAAAAAGCATATCTTTTGCAAAACCCAAAAAGGGATGATAAACAGTTTCCAGAGGGAAAAGCCAAGTACACAGAGGTTAACTAAGTAGCCCAAAGTCACTTACAGAGCTGGAATTTGAAATAAGAACTTGTAGACACAGGTCAGTGAGCAGTAGTGGTGGAACCTGCCTCTATTTTAGTATGGTAATCAAGATGATATGATTCCCTTAAGAGTTCCATTTTAATTTGTCCTGCATGGATAAAAAGGAATTTAAATTGAGAAATAACAAATGTCTTATTCTATATAAATAAAAAATGGAATAGAAAACAGGTCAGAGAAATTACTCAAGCAAAGAAATAAAATTTTCACTAAAGCAGCGGTGAGCTTTTAATCCAGAAAATGCTGCTATTTTCATATTGGTTCCATGGGAAAAAATTGCCTGAATTATGAAAGGAGAAAACTACCACTTTAAGTTTCAAGGGAAGATTTAAAAAAAAAAAAAAGTCACTAATCTTCTGATCTTAAAATAGCTGCATCATTTAATAAGCAGTTATCTTGTCATTTAAATAGCAATCTCCTGAGTATATTTTAGCTACAAAGTGCTCTCCTAAAATATACTAAACACTAAACTTTGTTTCATATATTCTAAAGAACAATTAGGTGAGCTAAAAGTGTACTTACTTACATGTGCATAGAGTTCCAATCTGTGGTTTTACAATAAAAAAATCCCATAAGAGAAAACAAAATGTAGAAGACTGGACAAGATGGAGTACAGGAACCAGCACCACTCAGTCTTGAACACTGAATTAAGCATGCCATTCAGAAAAGTGGAGAGGCCTGGCAGTAGATGATAGGGATGGATGGTTAGCAGGGAAGAAAAATAGAGAATAGTGGAATGTGAAGGAGAGGTTTATAGGGTGCGCTGAAATGGTAAACTTTTTTTTTTTCACCAATGTACAAAAAAAGATGTGCTTGACAGAGTGTTTAGAATATCACAGCTGTGTAAACTACCTAAGGGTTCTCAGCTGTACTTAGGCTCTAAAATAGGGCAAAAATGATAATTTTACAGTTTTTCCTCTAGAATAAATTCCTAAATATATTAGAAAAAATAAAGTAGATTAAAATCTTTTTCAGACATGATAAAGCTAAAAGAATTGGCATATTTTTTGAAAAAAATAAAAAAAACCCTAAGCCACCACACAGCAAACCAACAGAAAACAACAGGTATTTTGTTTTGTTTTGTTATCACATTAGTTCCAGATAATTTCATGAGAGAAATTAATGACATTTACCATTCCCTAATAGCTACCTATCATCCAGTGAATACCTGAGGTTGTTCTTTGTCATGATGATTCACAGGGCAGCAAAAATAAATGAAATTATTCATATTGAATACCTGGGAGCTGCACGTATTCACTCATTTAGGAGATCAGAATGCCAAAACATAGAATATGGGTGCTCATTTCTGGACACAATGACTAAGTATTTGTTCAAGGTTTTACTATTTAAGAACCATTTCTTAAAAAGTTGATCATAAATTAAGCAAGAAAGCTAGAAAGTGAGCAAACAAGCTAGCAAGCAGTCTATTAGGGTCTGGCTTGTGTTCCAGAAGCACATATTAAGACTGAAAAGAATTAATTTTGGGTTTGTTTGTTTGTTTTTTTGTTTTTTTTGTTTTTTTTGGTTTTTTTGTTTTTTTTTTTTTTTGTGGGCAGGAAAAAAAAAATAGCAGGTGCTAAAATTATTCCATTACACTAAAGTCGGTATTTAACATGGCTCATTATATTACCCACAAGATTTCACTCAGTCTTTCAGATAAGATGGTACTGTCTTTTTTTGCTTAGCAGAATCAGTCTATTTTCAGTATTCCAGGGATTTTAGTGCACTTTGCATTTTGCAGAATAAGGTAGAGGACATGAGTGGACAGGAAAGAAATATTTTTTTTATGTCCAAGTCTTACATCAGATTCTTCAAATTTGACTTTTTAGATTACCATATTCAACTTGCTTGAAGGAGGGAAATTCTTTCCCATTTAAGCGAACTCTTAGCATGAACTCTAGCACTAATGTATTTGTTATGGTAGCAGCGTATTAAGGTGGCTTATACTGTGTTTATTTTACAGCATTAAATTTACGTCTATAGTTGCTAAAATGGAAAATTACGTGTATTGATATCCTGAAGTAGGAGATAAGGTGTCATTTTTTATTCTACTATGGACAGTGGAGGAAGAAAAGAGTTTATGTGAGGCTCTTCTCAGATGCCTTGATGTTTGCTGGAATGGAACAGAACATGTTTGAAATCTTCCCATGACCTCTTATCTTTCAGGGAGATAAATCATTTTTTTCAAGGTTTCTAAGTTACTCCAAGGTAATCTTTAGATTCACCTCTGTGCAAGGCCAAAGGGCTCACAGAAAAATTAGATAATGCCTTCTTCAGCTATTTTGTCACACATAGAGTCATATCAATCAGCAGTGGTGACATCTACCAAGAAAAGTCAATGATAATATTACAATAATGAAGTTGAAAAAAAAAAAAAAAATCTTCTGTGATTCATTGTTCTTCATGCTTCTCAGTATCATTCAAATAATCCAGATGTTTAAAAACTTCCCTCTTAGCAGATGGAAATCACTGAAAAAAATGTCGATTGAGTCATTCAAGCCATTTAGAATCGTAGAATCATAGATTCTATCTTTTCTGTCAAGTTTAATGCATATTACACTATGACAATCTATAGAAACTATAAAACTCACCAGAAGTAAAAAAATCCAATACACATAAGATATTAAATAAAAGGCACTTAATTTAACTAATGTTCAGTGTAACAGGAGTCATATACATAGCCAAGTAATAAAAGCAATACTGTTACTGAAACAGATTATACTGCAAGAGTTATAAAGTGACAGATTGTATGAAAATCTCATGGAGAACTTATTTAGATGGATAATGACTGTGATGCTTCACTTGCACTTAAGTAAATGAAGAACAATCTAACCAATAAATACAATATCAGAATTAAGACCAGTAATACTTTTCAGAAATGATTGACTCATTCATTTGGAATATTGTATATTGGAATACTTCCACTTTGCCTCTCATTTTGTCATCACATTTTCTTCCCTCATGTATACTTGACAACCTTCCATACCCACCATCTTTCCACTCATTATTCATTGCTTTTAGAAACAGCTAGATTTTGAGTTAACTAGCAAAGTCCTACACATATGTCTATCCGATATTATGGCCCACTTTGATCTGTTCTTCATCCCACATATATATTGAAATGAAATCAAGAACATTTCTTTCAACTGCTTCATAGGAAGAACTTTCGTCTTCTAAATAGCCTGGGAAATCCAAAAAGACAAGAATATTTATTGTAGTGTAGCCCTTCAAGTTAGAAGTCAGTGGTCTTAGCCCAGAATTCAGTGGTTTAGCCCAGCTAGACAACACTTGAAGACAAGAAGATCAGAGTGAGAAAAGGATGGATAAAATTGCTACCTTACATCATTATGCTGCATGTTCTTCCTTTCTGCCAGTGTTTGTGAGTCTTTTTCCATTTTCTCACTATTTGCTCCTGTTAACTTCTGGTGACAGGAATATACACATATAAGTGTCTCCATGCATACATGTGCCTGTCTATATAAAAATGTAGTAAATTAACTGTACGCTATTGGCAGATACTCATAAGCATCTGAGTTCCACAGCGATGCTCCTCCTGCCTAAGAAAGTCAGGAACATGAAAAAAGGAGAAGGCATTACAACTTAATATCATCTTCCTAGATAAGAAGAAAGCAGACTGAGTACAATAGTAAAATAATTCGTCGAGTACTTCTTTGATAGTCTTTGTTTTGCCAGTCATCCCCATGTCACTGTGAGTCTCTCTTATGTTTCTTAAATATTCATACAGGCTAAACATTACATGGCAACATATCATGCTAAATTAAGTTAGTATTAAATACTGTAGATGCATGAAGAAATGATTTGTAGAAAAAGGTGAAGAAGGCACAACTTCAAAGAAACGTGTGATTCCTGCTTTTCAAATAATGAGGGCAAGCTGAATGAACAATATTAACTTGTACCAAACAATGCATGAGAGAAAATTCAGCAGTAATGATTTATCACCAAAACCTGTGAGAAGAGGGAATATGTCACTAAAAGGTGGTCACCAAACAATCTTTAGCAGTATCCAAATAAAGACGGATATGTTTCTACCACAGGATAACACTGAAACTTGGAGATGACCCTGAAACTGAGAAAGGTGAGTTTTAATTTGTATGTACAAAATGTTTTTCACCTGATTTGTGGTATAGACTGGATCACGTCATGTAGTTAAGGACAAACATAATTTAAAAGTTTTCAATATGTATCCCAAATATATTCCAAAAATGTATCCCCTAAAGAACAAATATCTTAGACACACTGATTTATGTCTGAACATTATAAGTTTCTAAATGATTTGTACCGAATCTACAGCATTATTTATTCATTTAATAAGCTGTTCATTATTTGCTATATTTATTGTGGGTAGGTAAATAATATATCGAAATACAATATATAAAATTGAAGCTAAAATATAATATAGATATGTTTTAATTTAGACACCAATGCATTCATTCATGATATGAAAGCTGTTACTTTGCTTTTGGAACTGGGTCAATACCTGCATTGCAAGGCAAAATCTGGTATCACTCACTCTTTTTATCGACTTTTTGGTTACATTTTCAGTGGAACAATCATATAGAAAATCTGTGGCATGTGGTCATTCCAGGGGTCCATGTTTCTTTGTTATGCAGGCCTCAGATAAGGCTGCATTGCCCTCACTTTCCCTCCCAAAACACATCCATTATGTGACAGTTGACATTGGGTGAGCATCCTGGAGATTGACACAAGAACACACCCATCTGACTTCATAGCCCTTCAAACCATAAGCTAAAGAGCTCTGCATTGGAACTAACTTGTAATAGCATCTTTGGAGTGACACTGTTTAATACACCAGCCTGGTTTAAAATTCTTCAAATAATACATAAATTCTTAGAGAGACAACAATTTAGCAAATTTCTGTGTGAGCATGTTTATCCTGTTTGTTTTCAGAAGGTCTTTATGATCCATCTTCATATTTTACTTATTTTCTATGAAAGACTGGAACTTTAAAATAACTGTCTCAAAGCTTGCTTAAGCTTCTGCAAATCAATGGCAGGTTTGCAGGCTGTTAAGAAGCTGCCTTGTGTCTATTTAGCACCTTCTGCAGACCATCCTCCTGCTTGCCAGTCACCACCCAAGATTGCCAACAGCTGAAAAGGGGTGTGTTGCTCCCCACAGCTGGAGAGGGTGTAGGCTTTTGGTTATCACTGTGTCCAGACACTGCCTAGCCCAGGGTCCATCAGAGCCTGTGTTGTTAACTCCAAATGCTGAAGTATGACTGTGCCAAGCACTGCCTGAACAGCAAGGGTGCAGAAAAAGCTTATATGGCAACCATGTAAAATGACAATTAGCTGGGCAAAAGCCACTGTTACATTGATTGGTCAAGCTATGGACTGACCTGGGCTACCTGGACTATAACTGGCACAGCAACCCACCACAATTTGGGAAGTGGGACTGAGGTCTCCACCACCATCAACTGTGGATTGATGGGATGCTGCTGAGCTTCTGGAGGACCACTGAGATGTTGTTGGGCCTGTGGTGGTGACTATGCTCTTGCTGTACTCTGTAACACTGCTTCTCTTTTCTGCCTTTCCTTCTGCATTTACTCTATCGCTTGTCTCAATGACTATTGCTGGGAAATAATGATAAGCCTGCAAACCTGCAGTGAGTAGCATCTGACTTTGTTTGTGCCTTAATTTCACATTTGGAATCATTGTGAAACTTTCCCAGGCCTCATGTAGTCAGACTGGGATGTAATGTTTTTGCCGTGTGTTCAGGCTGTTTTGCTACCTATGAATAGCTTCTCAGTCTGGGGTTGTTTGTGCTTATGACTTATTGTTTTTGTTTTCTAAGTGGAAGTTGGGACACAGACTACTTTGTTTATAGAATAAGATTACTTATATGTTATCACCCTGAAAATATCCTTTAAGGAAACTTCCAGTAAATAAATGTAAAAATTTATAATTGATTTGGACATTCCCTTATACTATTAGAGCAGGCAGATAACCAAGGGTGACAATTAAGTACTAGTACCATTTTCTTTTTGGTGTTTACACTTTTCACAAACACTTTACACTGATAGATCTTGTAACAGATGATTTATTTCAGAGTATTTTTTGTAATGTGGAATGTGTTTTGGCTAAAAAGCTTAATAGGTTAATGAAAACAGGCTAAAATACTCATAGCTTATTTAGGAATGTATTTGGTAAAAAATTGAGAGTGGAGGAAGGAAAAGATGAGTTATTCTTGTCAGGGAGGCAGGGGAAGGAAAAAGGGAAGGGGAAGAAATGGAAGTAGAGAGAGATAAGAAAAGTTCTTGTTACAAAAAGGATCTAGTAAATCATGAATGTCACAAAAGTATGCTGAAATACCTTAACTTTTAGCTTTATGTTTTAAATTCTGGGTTTTGTGTTGGTGTTTTTTTTT
>VXBH01005538.1:550300-610676 GCA_013400035.1 Rynchops niger
AAAAAACACCTGGAAACTATCTATCAAAGTATTATAACTTTGCCTCATTCTGCAGGTGCTCCAAGCAGATACGGAATTACAAGAACCATGATCCAAGCCAGTAAAAGCTGCAGGAACATACTCACTTACTCAAGTCCAACAGGTCATGTCATACAATGACTAAACTTAGGGACAGAGCTCATGGTGTCCCCATAGGTGTGCTCAACAGTCCTCTGGAGACTTTTAATAGTCGTGTTTTCCTAGTCAACTGTATAACTCATCACTTATTTGAACAACTAAAATTTAGACTGCAAGTAGTTTTCTGTGTTAGGAAGACTGAATGTTTTTGGCTTCTATGCTTTTTGGTATCAAGTTTAGTTCTAGTTCTCTGGTCATACGCATCTTTGTAAGTGGTTACTTTTCTGCCTATAACTTTTCTAGCTTTTGTTGTTACTTGGTATGACAACTGAGCATATTTATTTTGTTAAAATTTCTTTGTATTTTATTTAATTAATTTTGTCTACTGAGATAAAAACCAAAGTATCTTCTTTACTTAAAAATTTTCCAGACCCTATTCTAAATATAAGTTTGCAAAAGAAAAACAAATATGTTGATTCAGATTCATATTTTCTGACTGTCCAAGATATTTTGTTTAAACAGAGGTTTAATTCTTATTAGCAAACTCCACAATACCGTGAAGAAGTTTAATATTGTTTATTTCCAAATCATATTTAGATCAGCAAAAGATGGTGGCATAGTGCCTCCTTCAAAAACACACACATGCCCTGCCCATATTGGAAGAGTAACTTCTCAGAAAGATCAAGAAGATGGAGAATCATGTTATAAGAGAATAATAATAATAATAATAAGCTCCTACTCAAATCCAAGTATCTGAAATAATAACAAGGAGATTACTGAAAAAGACAGGCCAATAAATGGCTTTTTTTCTTTTTTAAATTTGCCCTATCTTGCAAGTGCCTTTTTTAGATCTAAGTATAAGACATTAGTTTTCAGTGAAGTAGTTATCACCTGTGTAACTGTATAGAGATGATAGAATTTGCACACATGTTGAATTTGGTCCCTTGGATTTTATCTCATTTTATCTGAACAGTAAATCTGAAAAATAGATTAACCTTCAATTTTAATGAAATATTGTAAAGTACCATAAGATGGCTCAGCATGATAAGGTTCTATAAAAGCTTAAGTAGCCATTTTGGGGATAACTCTGTGGGAAGTGAGCAACAGCTACATACCAATATCTAATCTGCTATACAGTTTTTCTTCTAACAAGTGGCTTATAGCTTCAGCGAGTATAAACAGTGGTGAAAACAATGGGAGAAGCTTTATACTTTACAGATGTTTCAGATATCTACTGCATTGATAATACATTTTTCTCATCTTTCGTCACAGATAACTGTGAATGCTCACTTTTCCCATTAGCAATTGGTGCTTACGTAGGCAGAAATAAAGCAGAATACTTTTCTGTACTGAAGTACCAAGATACAATAAAAAGTCTGAAACACCTCAGACTTCTCCAGTATTGCTTGATGCATCACCAAACTAAGTGGAAGCTGGACAGAATGACAATTTCACGTGATTTCACTTAGCTTTTGTATTCAAAGTTATTTTTGTGAGTGTTAGAATGAATAGCAAGATACTGAAAACCTAAGACTTATTTTACTGATATGAAGTTTGTCTTACTTCTGTATGAGTGCTCAGAATAACTGAGTACAATCTGATACTAGGTTTTTATAAAGTGTCCCCTGTATTTCTAGCAGTACACCCCACACAAATATTTCATGATTACCACTTGAACTGTGATTTCTTATATTAAAAATGCTCAGTATCAATGTGCATTTACTAATAATATTTTGTATCACCTTGTAGTCATGTGCCTCTGTATTAGTTACAGGTCCTGATGTGTCTAACTGCTTACATGTCCGTGTAGTAAATATCAGCTGGTCTTACTAAATTAATTCTTTCTTTATACAGACATTTGCTTAAGTATTATATAAATGAAAACCTGTTAATGAAATTATTTCATATGGTAATGAACTGAATTTTTGTCATCCATAATTTCCTGACAACCTTATGGTTTCTGTACAATACCATGAGAATGATACTATAGTTTTAGTATTATCCAGGACCTTAAGAAGATGGTGTTATTATGGACTTGGATGACTGAAATTAGTTTAGCAAGGAGTTTGGGTTCCTTGAATGTCATCTCCACATAACCTTGAACATGACAAATGAGGATTTGAAGAGCATTAATAATGTATGGGAAATGCAATCTATTTTCTGGCTCCACAGTCATAATTAGGTTCTGATAGAGCCGTCTGTACCAATTTACTGAGAAACTTTTATTTCCGAAAAGACCCCACTTTTCAGAGTACTTATCAGTGACAGTGAGAAGACCTCAAAGCCAAGTTTAGAAGTAAAATGATTTGGAAGTTGGTGTAAGTTAGTTGCCTTTATACTAGTTATTGTCACCATTAGACAGGCGAGCCTAATCCAATTTAACTAAAGCAAGTTATACTATAATTTATGCAGAAAGGAACAGCTTCTACAACACACATGAGACCTCCATGAACCTGGGTCTATATAACCCAAATGATTAGAAACAGCAAACAGGTAGCAAAATATCTGCTAATATTTTGCATTTAGTTGGTAAACCAAAATTCTCTCCTTAGAAAGACATTTTATTATGATGATTGCAGGATATTCTCCAGAGCTGTGCCCTTTCGTTTTACATTAAAATTATTTAAGTCAAACTTATACACTTATGAAAACAGTTTTTAGAAAGAATAACTACATATTTTCCCCTGTACGTTTCTTATGTAATTTTTTATGGTTGAGAGAAGTACTGTATTACAGCACTGAATCCTGAGCAGGATGGCATTTGCAAATGAAAAGGGACAACACTTGAAAGTTTAAATGTAATATTTGCAGTTGTGATTAAATATTATAACACTTAATAATATTCTTTAATGTTTTCTTTAAAACCATGATTCCTATAGATCATTCCATATTCACATACCATGAGTGTAGGCAGAATGCAGAAGCAGCTAATAATAAATCTTGTTTTCCTGATTTGCTGATGACTATTTCACAAATGATAAAGCAAGCCACTAACCAATGAAGTGGACTGAGCTGTGCTCCTGCAGTGACAGCTCGCGTAGGAGAAGCTGTGACCCTATGTGATTCATTGTACTTGATACTTCTCTTTGATCTGAGCAGGAATAGATACCAATCATAATTTTCAACAGAAATATTCCACCACAACATTAAAATATTATGCTAGTACCCATTTATGCTAGTGACAGTGCTAATGCATCATGGGATGCTGAACAGAATAGGGTAAACTCTTTAATCTAGATTTTAAAAAATAATAATTTTAGTTAATTATTGATTCAGGTAACAGGACATAAAAACAGGGAGGTTGTGGCCAATAGAGACTGGTTTCTCTCTGCCACCACTTACCACTTCCTCATCACACAATAAAAAAAATTCCTAGTTTTAGACTTGTGCAATGATGCTACTGACACATACTCTAACAAATATTTTTTCTTCTGTATCTGTCTATTCATCAAAAAAAATTCTGTTGTCACAGTAAATTATCAACTACTAAAAGACAGTGATATTTGTTATTTCAGCATGAGCATATAAATATTGCAGTGGGATCGTAATGTCCAAGAAAAATTACAGTTAGCAAATGTCACACGTTAAAAATGCAGAATTTAGAGGCCACAGTAAAAGGAAAGCCTGTCAACAATTTATTAATGGTAGGAGGTATCTAATCAAGAACAATTCCTTAAAAACTCTGTACTGATTGTAGCTGGTGAGGTGCTGTCAGAGAGGGGCTGCAGGGGGGGTTGCTCGGTAGGGGCAAATGCTCTGCGCAGGCAGAGCAGAAGAAAACAAAAAGAGAAACAGCAGAGTGAACACCAAGGCCAAGGTCAGAGGAGGATGATCAGGTGCTCCATGGAGGAGAAAGTATTCCTTGCAGCCCTTGGAAGGAGCCACACCAGAGCAGATGTACACTGCAGCCTATGGTGAGGCCACGTTGATTGGAACAGAGGAAAAGTGTGATGAGGAAGTAGGGGCAGTGAGAAACCAATGTCTACTGGCCACAAACTCCCCAATTCCATTTCCATTACTTGAATCAATAGTTAAATATTTAATTTAATTGGCAAGACATTCACGTTCCCCAAATTAAGTCTATTTTGCCCATGGGAGTGATTGCTAAATAAACTCTTTATGTTGACCCACAAGCTTTCTCATTTCTGATCTTCCTATTTATTCCCTGCTGTCCTAGCAAGGAAGGAGGGGGAGTCAGTGAGCAGCTGGGTGGGAGTCTGTCTGCTGTCCAAGGATAACCCACAGGAAACGTAAACAAAATGTAAGTTTGCCTCTGGTTTGGCTTGTGTGTATATTTCTGCAAAAACTGGTTTACCCACTGTTCCTTGAAATTTGACCCCCATCATTGAATCACAGCGTCAGTATTAGCTTTTTGCATTGTTACCTCTTCTCATATCAATGGGTCTGGGAAATAAAATTCAGTCTATTATTAATACTAGGTTGTATCACAGCTTGGCTGTAATTTGACTATGCAGTTAATGTTGTCATTTCCTCTCCACTGATTGTCAGTATTATTAACTCCAAGGCCTAAAACTCGTTAGTCATCTATTTACCCTTTCCTCAGTCAGTCACAGCATTAGATTACATTATGTTATTTTTATAAAGAAGATGTTTTTGCCTTTTGGTTGGGTTTTGTGGGGGTTTGGTTTGTTGGGTTTTTGGTTTGGTTTTTTTTCATTTATGTCATGGTATCTGAAATATTGGTGTGCACAATTTGAGGCTTTTGTCCTTAACTGTGTGAAAAACATAATTTTACTCACTGTAATAAAAACTGGGATCTCAGGGAGTAGCTAATGGTGTTTGTTAAAGCTTTAAGTATTTCATGATGAAATACTAAATTCAGTGTGTATGTATTCATATCCACAGTTATTTGCTGGTTTTTAAACATCCAAATATATGTTTGTATATATGCTCAGAGGCATGAATATGTAAGTACACACACATGCATGCAGACAGTAGATATTTGTGTGTACACAGATGAAATCAGGGTCTCAGCAGCAGAATGTGTATTCTCTTCACAGCTGAAAACCTTCTTTGCCGAAATTAATGAATTATAATGGAAACAACTATGCCATCCAAAAAAGTACCTCGTTCCCTTCTGTGCAGAGTAACACTTTTCAGTTTTAGTTATTTCCCCTGGACATAAGTTCAGATCATTTTACAACAAATGTAAATTAATAGCATACACAGGGATCTGAAAATGACACAATGGTTTTATTCAGTGTAAAGACTGAGAGATTACAAAACATTGCTGGATAGGGAATAATTGCTAAACACATGCAGTCAACGCATTGGACTACCCAATGTACACAATAGTATAAAGGATGCAGTCTGTACCACTCTGAGTCCTGAACAAAGAAGTTTCAGGTAATAACCACAACAGTGGGGCTTTGAGCTCTCATGATTGATGTTGTGTTGTTATGAGAATCTTTAAGTAAAGAAGTTGAAGGCTACTCCAACCCTTCAGGAAGTTTTTTTTTTTTATTATTATTATTTTTATGGAATTTATTCAACATTCACAGTAAAAGCAAAATGCATCTGCAATGCTACCTTAGATGAGTCCATTTTTGAAGATGTGGTTGCACTAGTGAGCTCTTCTAGTTCCTTGCTTTGCCACATGTCAGAGTAATGGACGACTACTCAGCTACGAGGATAAAAAGACTGAACACCTATGGACATCTGCACTTTTCTCTGCTGGCAGAGGAAAGCCAGGTGGCATACCTTTAGGGCCTTTTAAATGGCCAGCGGCACAAGTTTATGCAACTGAATTGACCCAAATGACTTGACTCTACTCCCTGCACGTAGGTGCCCTGTGACCTTCAATGTGCTCTGGGTTTACTGCATGGCCTCCAGCTGCTGCTCCAGATGGAAACAGTCCCATATGATTCATATTTGTTAGCCTCGGAGGGTGTCTGTACGAACTGCCCAAATGGCAGCTCAAACAGCATTAAACACTTATACACAACCCCCTGGGGAGAGATCCAGTTTGATGTTAAGACATCTATCTACGTTTAGAGGTCTAGATGTGTGTTGGATGTTTAGACTTTCTAGTCAGTGCTTCAATGACACCCAGGGAGTGAATCAGCTGACAAACCACAATACTCTGTTGTATACATACGGAGGGACCTGTGGTGCTGGGAGGGAGGGACAAGATGAATGAATAAATGAATATGTGACAAAGTAAATGGAAAATACAAAGTGTGAAATGTGGATCTGTTTAGGAAAAAGCTTTCATGGGAAGTGGAGGAGGGAGCATTATTTGATAATTGAAGTTTATTATTTTGTTTGGTCTTGACAAAGAACAGTGTAGAAAGATCATAAATTCTGTACATGAAATGATACATTTTATAATGGGATTATTTTATAGTTGGGAATTCTAGAATCTTTAAAAGTTCTAAGAAAATTGCAGGTATTTTGAAAAAAGCAATTTAAACAAAAAGATTTAGAAGCAAAGGTTTCAGTATTTTCTCAGGAAAACGGAACTCAAAATGAAATCATGGATAGCTTTGTATTCCTGTACTTGGATATTATTAAATATTTGGTGAATAAACTCTTCCACTGAAATTCTCTGATGTAAGACAGTGTTAGGAATTGGAAAAGGAAATCTACTGAAATGCTACAAACAAAAGACATAGCAAAAATATAGTGAGAGGTAAGTCAGGAAGTCTTCTAAGATGATACTAAGCAGCTGAAAAGGGGAAAAAAAGGAAAGAGGAGAGGGAAGGGGAGGAGAGGAGAGGAGCGGAACGGAGCACGGGTAAAAAAAAAAAGCAAAAGAAGACAGTGTCTCCCACTACAAACCTTGAAATTTTAATCTGGCACCAGCAGTGGAAGCTGGACAAGCATACTTTTAAAGATGGTTCTTTAACCTTTTTAATTCAGGAAATAAAGTGGAAAACAGCAGCAGAGCTTGGGAGTAGTTCCTAGAATTGAAATTCCGATATCTCCCTTCTGTACATATTGTCTGTGGAAAGTTAGGAGCTTCGGACCTGGTTTCACTGCACCCAAGAGCCTCAGCAGGAAACACGTAAAGTGAAAAGAATGGCTGTGTTTGTCTCGCACATAGCAAACAACTCTGACATCAGAGTGCCTCTGACAGCTGGATGCACGAACAAGACTGATTTCTTGATTTTCAGGCCTGTGTCACCCTGGCTCACTTCTGAGGTGAACCTAGCCCTCTCCTAGGGGGATGACATATGTATGGGGTGGTGAGGAGCATTGACTGGGTAAAGAGTCGGGGACAGACAGGCAAAGGAGGGAGAAGACAGAACTGGAGCAGTTGCAGGAATCCTTGAGAAGGCATCTTTGGCTGGTTTCTCACACCATACTTGTTTATTTTAGATGTTGTTTCTGACATTCCCGTCAATCTAATTATAATTTGTCACTACCAGCTGAGGAGGAATTAAAATCAGTGACGACAAAAGTGATCACATCAGTCACCTCCTTTATTAAAGGAACCATTTAAATCCCGTTGAAATGAATGAAAATAATCCGGTGATTTGAAAGGAAAGGACAGCATGGCATCATATCATAGTGTTAAAAAACAATACCAACAACAACAATGCCTGATAAATAATCTAGCCTGTGTACGTGGCAAGTAAGTTACCATTACAAAAGCTAGTTGATCTATTCCATAACTGCTGTTCTGTGTTTTGCTGCTTGTAATTGTAAAGAGCTATCCCTGTGTGAACCTTTCATTAATCTCCAGCTAGGCTGTCAAAAGTGTGATGGATATGAAAAAAAATGTACTTTTTTTTTCCCTTTTTTTTCCCTTCCTTTTTTTTCCCCCCTTTTTTAATACCAGGTACTCAGGCAACAAGGCAATGCAGCCCACATCTTATACTAATCAGTAATTTTATAATTATTGACAAATCAGCTAAAGTGCAAGCTTCATTCTGAACTATATTTTAAGAGTTTGCTCTCCAACTACTTCGTTATAATAAATCTATTTTCCTGTCAAACAGATTGAAGCTGGATTTCTTCATTGCATTAAAAATGATAGCTGTGATAAGAATGTATCTGGCAGCAGAAGCTTAAATAGCTCAATTTAGATGCTGTAGAGAGACTCCAGTTAGTCCTTGGTGACTTGCTTATATGTTATACATATAAAATCTTTTTGATTTTTCTTGTTAGGTGGGCTTGTATGTCACTATCAAGCTTTGACTTGATTGACAGCTTGCAATGGAACAATAAGGTTATTTTTTTTCTATGTATCTGCTTGTTTTTTCACAGGCAATAAATGTAAACTGAGCGTCTTGGAGGTTAATATTCAGAGCTCTGCGTGGGTAGTGTGCACTAAAACTAATTAGTGGTAACATAATTTATACATCTACCTGCCAGGTGTACTAAATACAGCTTCCATTTCACCACCTCAAGTTAACAAGTGTTGCCTGAGTGAATGCCTGTAAAGTAAGAAGTTATTAAACCCATTACACTACTGGTATAAGACTGAGGTGTCTGGATCTTGATCAGCCACTGTGTTAGGAATACTATGGTTGCCTATTCAAAGCACAGGTAGGGTTAGGGGCTGAAGGTGGCTGAAGTCAGAAAAGCCAGAAAACTGGACAGTATTCACATGCTTAAGTGAACCGAAAGGCAACATGAGAATAAAGAGCAAGCTTCAACTCCTGCCTCTTTCCTTGACACAAAATACATCTACAAAGGCAATTTGTAAGCGCATCTGTCATGTTATTCAACTGCACTTATCCCTTCAGCTACATGCACATCAGTCCGGAGGTTACCAATGTGCGCATCCACTGGAGTCACATAACACGCAGATACATTTTTCACAAGACAGAAGTTGTCTCATTCTGGTTATGTTACAGGGAACTGTTGTATTCTAATTGCTGGACAAATGCACTAATGGTTCTATGATCAGGACTTTGTGTAACAGGCTTTTTGGCCTTTTTCATCTGTTAAGATGTCCAGTACATCTCAGGTAATGTAAATGATTCAAACATTTCGTCTTCCAGTTGGGTTTTAGCCTGAGACAGTGCAGACATAAATACAAAGACCACATTAACTTTGCCACTGGGAAAAGTTAGTGCACCTATGAAGCAACTATGGAGCTCCGGAAGCAGTAGTGACAGTGTGCTGGGGTGTGTCACCGTCTCCTTTGCTAGAAAAAAGCCTGACTGAGTAACACAGAAAGGTAATGAAAAAAATAAGGAGTAGAAGTTGTGGCAATTGAAGCCTAAGCTCATTCTCCAGCTTCTGGGCCATTCTTCCTTCACAGTAATGATGCTATTCTAAGAGCATATTCTCTGTTCATACGCAGAGATCAATGCATATCCAGTCTGAATCACGCTGAAACCAACAGAAAGGCTCTCAGGGGGCTCATTGAGTTCTAGTTCCATTTTAATGCACATTTCAATGGACATCACAATTTAGAGTTGTGTTTCAGGCAGCACAAATCATGCTATAGTATTAGAAACTCTTTCAGCTCATGATGAGGCAGTTAATAAGCCTTGAAGAATATAAGATGCACTCAGAAGAATCAAGGCAATGATACTTAGCTGAGTCATCAGAGAAGACTTCTTCCCTCATCTATTCTGGCATCTGTTAAAAAGAAGATATTTCAATCCATTCGATTAATGACTGATTAATGATCTATGGAATTTCTCTACCTGCTGAAAATATGCCCACGGAGTCACAAACCTTTTCATGACAGCTTATTCTATTTTATTACGGTGTCCCAAAAGACTTTGCTGTATATTGCACATGGAAAATACCTACCTCAAAATTTTTTGCAGCCTCTAGCAGTATCACAAGGTTGTCTTTGTCACTCTCTCTCATCTTTGTCACATATTATATTTTTTTCATGTTTCTATTTCTCTGTAATCCTATAATCCCATGGATTTTTTTTTTTTATTTTGACCTCTGATTACTTTTATAAGCTAATTCCTACCCACTTTTATTTCTGAGCAATAAGTTTACATCGTATATAACATTAAAAATATCATATTGATTCCAACAGCATTTACTACATCCTTTATACAGTTAACTGCACAGTAAAATATTTCCCCTTTTTTACATATTTTAGGAAAATCATTTCTCCACCTACAACAACAAAAATCTAGTATTTCATTCTGTCAATAAACATAGAAAGACAAAAATCCAAACAAATAAAAAACCCATTATGCACTTTTAAAAGTAATGTATTGGATTTTTTAACATAAACACAGAATAAACAGTTGTAACCATTCTAAAAGGTAGGTGTAGAAAAAAATACTTTGCTTTATTTTTTTAAAGGAATTGAAATTTAAAGTGGGAGACAATAGCTAAGCATTTTGATACACAGAACATTTCTGGTTTGGTTGTTAGTTTTTCTTGCAGTGAAGAACAACTGAATATTATCCTAAATCTCTTTTGCAATGAAAAATTCATCTCTCAACTCTACTTTTAACTTTAAATCAGGTCAGGATTTAGCAGAATGGGGCCTGTTGAAGATCCAAGAGCAAATGAATTACAATATAACAAATAAAGTACTTAATAATAAAGCAACCTCAATTAGGTAACACATTTGTCAACTCAACAGCTTTTGTCACTGCAGAGCTAATCAAGAATCCACTTTCACTTATGGTGGTGCTGACATAAATCCAATATTTGATACCGTAGCCATTTATTCCCTATTTATACATATTTGGGGAGGGAGATAGGTACAGTCTGTAGATAAGTGATGTCTACACTTTGGAATGGCTTTTCATTCATCTGGGCACTTTTAAATACTGTGAAGAAAAGACCTTATATCACCAGTTTGGTGAGCTTTTCAAGTGACTCTAGACTAAGTGCTATAATTGGAGATTTTGAATGGATTAGTCCATTAGCAAAAAAGTTTAAATCTGGATATTGTAAACCATGGAAATTAAGATTCAAAACATATTTTTAGAAATGCCTCTGTCATGCAATCATAGAGATTAAGGCAAATCTGTAAGAATAGAATCACACAAATACCTTCTGGCACAAATATATACCTTGTAAACACATTAGAACTGTGTGAAGCTTCCCTCAAATTCTCATGAAAATGGTCTGTAAATCACAGCAATATAAATTATAGCTCACTCTAGGTGGTTTTCATGAGGCACGAATCTTTGCCTGTTATAAGGCACATAAGTAAGAAACAATATTGTGTATTCTATTGCTTTCTCAAGGAATAATTAAATAATTAGCAAATTAAAAGATAAATTAGCTCTAAATACACAAACAATTATTATTTAAGCATAGTTTAATAAAATGTAAAGGTAAGGAAGTGTCACCTGAATGATAGATAAAAATAATCTGAAAGTATGGTAGTTCATCCCATGAAAGACAAGCTGGCGGGCTCTAACTAAACTGATAATAGACAGTTGGGAGGATGTAGATTTGAGAAGGAGCTGTCTGGGTGGTCTGATGTGAGTTGATTGCAAGAGATTCATTATACTAAAACGGATACCAGGTATCCAAGCAGAGAAGAATGTATAAACATTAGATGTGAGTAGACTGCTGCAGACAGAGAACCCTTAGGGAAGTAAGAAGAAAAAAAAGAAACTTAAGCATTGATACTGATTGCAGTGTGTCATGGAAAGACAGAGACCAATAGCTTCAGCATATCCTGAGGAATATCTATTATACTATCTGCAATGAAACCTTAGTTCTATGGTCAGAAGGGACTGTCATCATGATGTAATCTGTCCTCCTAACCATAAAATTCAGCTCAATAATTGCTACAATAAGCCTATTCTCTCTGGCTGAATGACAGCATATTTTTTATTATTTTTTAATTTTGAATGGATAAACTAATCATTAATTTGGTGAAAAAAAGTTGAAAAAAATATGATAAAAACAGTGATTGAATTTAGGCTTCTTATCCCTCCTGACAAGAATTATCCGAATTTAAGACTGTAATCTTTCATTTGGCATTCCTCATGAATGGAGAGGAGTTAGAGGGAAGAAGAAAGGAAGGAACCTTCAGAAGTGGATCTGCCCTGGGGAAAAAGTTTATGTGTTCTGCTTTAAGAACAACCCTCTTTTTTTGACATTCATTCTGACCTCACTGCTTGTGTTGAATGCCAGATTAGATACTCCTATGACAACACTAAACTGAACAAATAAAAGGAGAGGAGGGAAAGAAAAGAGGACTTCTTCAAACAATAATAAAACTGCGCATGTCTACACCAATTACAATAGCTGGTAAGCCATCCCTAATTTTATGAAAATAGATGGTCTTATCTAGAATTAAGAGATTCAGAAATCATTTCTTGCCTTGGTAAACTTAGTAACCTCCAGGGGTCTCAGTTGTAGACAAACATCTTGCAACTTGAACTTTTCTATTGTCAGCTACCTGCTTTTGTCTGGTGAGCTAAAGGATTCTCTAGAAAACATTTGTTTTGTTAAAAAACTCTTATATGATAGCAAGGACAAACACAATAAATGCAACCGTATCTGTTCCATAAATTAATTACTTCTTTGGAATACAACAGAGTTTAGGGAAATAAAACCTTCAGCAAGAATAATTTCTCACCACCCAGAAAGGAAATAATTCTGGGAAAATAAGCAATAATTTTGATCAAGGTGCCCTTGCAACAGAATCTTTGAGTTTTACTTACTGTGGTTTTGCTGTTTGCTAAATAAACTGGTCATCCTGTCCTTTCATTTTGTACAAAACAGTAAAGTTCTTCTGTTGCGAAAAAGAGAGCTACGCCTTCCCCCAAAATTCATGAAAATATTTAATGTAATTTTAAGCAAAAAAACCAATGTAGTTGAAGGAATTATTTCAGTTGTTTGATAACTCTAGGGAGCTATTGTAAAATTCTAAATTCAATTAAATTCAATTCAAGCAACTTCATGTTTCTTTCTCCATTGTAAAATGAAGACAATGACTTAAACTAAATAAATGCAGAAGTTATAAAGCGGTATAGATCTTAAAGTTTCATAGGAAAATCACAAGGGATAAAATGCACAATGTTAAGATTCTAAAAGTGAAGTTAATTTTTATATGTTCAATCCATAGGACATTTTATTTTAACTGTAGTGGTTATACTTTTTTGCTCTCTGTATAGCTTTGACCAATTGACACATAGTTTTGATGAATTTATTTGCTTAAATTATTTAACAGATATTTCCACAGTAGTCATGGATCTATAGGGTTTATATCATGGAAGTTACCCATTGATTGATCGGCAGAAGTGAACTATATTCTTTCTGCACTTAAAAAGGCCGTTCTTCTTATATGATCTGTGCAACCAATCCTTTTGATTACTATGTGTGCATGTACATTTTTACATGGTGCAGGTTATATGCATTCAATGATTTTCTTGTCTGGAAAGAGGATGAATTCATTGCAGTTTATGACCTGAACTGTAATGATGAGGATTTTTCTTTTCCTATCTGTTCAATTTAACATTTCTGACTTGGTAAAAAAATAGTGCATTTATGAGTTTCAAGACTGCCTTGCTGTATGATGGTGGTATCTAGTCAGGTTGCAGCACTGCAGCTGGAGAGAACGAAAACCAGACACCACTCTATTATCTAATGACAGCTACTGTAAAACTTTATGTAATATTATTTTTTTTTTTTTTTGCTTAAGGTGTAATAGAGTCTGTTGTAGCCAACCACCTCTCTAATACTTACCCTCTTTATCTATCCTCACCTTTTGTGTTAGATTGGGTAATTTCCTTCCCTTCTTGCTAAAAGTTCTGACTGACATTTCCTGTGTGCTTTCAGTACCTCTTTTTTCCCCTTTGCAGCATTTCTAATTCACTTTCTTTATGCCCATTCACTCTGTCAGTACTTTTGTCCTTCTTCGGCTTGGTATAAAAAAGAAAAAAGAAAAAGAACCTGTCTCCCTCTATAAGATATTAGAGCTTTCCCAAACGTATTTTGCTTCTCTCCTATGAATCCTTACTTAGCACTTTTCTGATTTAGCCAAAATTAAATCCCACCATTTCTTTGCGATTTTCAGTACATCTGATTAAAGAGTGTAATGGAAAATTATAATAATCTTGCTGGGAAAAACTGAGACAGTTGTTCTCTGATTTTTCTTGGGTCTATTCCAGCATTAAAACTGGCAAAGCTTGAAGTATATGAGGAAGCTTAAATGTTTTTGTTATACTCCATTTGTACATGCTAGCATTGCTTTGTTGATTTTGCTTTATATTATCCTTGACTATAAGAATCACGGACATTAGTGATCAAAGGCACAGATTAGGTCATTTGATCTATTTTTATCCTAGCACTGGTTTTTAGCCCATACTGTATCTGAATGACTTGTCCAGTCTACTTTTACATGACCCTTTTCCAGTTCTTAAAACTTACAGAGCTATTTCTGCTAATATTCATCCAGCATTTTGCTGTACTCAGTTTCATCCAAGTACTTCTACTTAATATGCCCTCAGATTATGATAAAAATGCTTTTCTATTCCTCAGGCACATTCTTGACCACTGAAATGCCTAGGCAACTCGCTCTGAAGCAAAAGGGATATGTGTGTTAGAGGATGAATCTGGCACTTAATATTCACAGTAATGGTAATTCCCCTATCCTCTGTATCATTCTTGAATCAATAGAGAATATATGGGTAATATCAAATGAAATCAGAGATGTGTCTTGGTGTCTCTAATTCAGACACTATACTAAGCACTTTCTCAGCACCTGTTTCCCAAGAGAACATCCAAGGCTTAGAGAAAATACCCAAAACATGATGCAAAATGCGTGTACAAAGATAAGCACTACAGAAAGGCATACAAAAGAATCTGCACACTGTTTCTTAGAGCTAATAAATATGGAACATTGTATGCAAAGGTGTAACTAGGGTTTCTCCCATCATTGAATCTATGGCTTCTGAGCTCCTGGTAACTGCTTCTAGCCACTATAGAAACATCTATAGAATCTCAAATACTCTCTTTGAGGAAACAAGACTTACTCTTCTATTCTGAAGTATAACTCATAAAAAAAAACTCCATCACCAACAATTAAAAAAAAAATAAATAAAAACCAAAAGGAAATAAACATAAAAAACCCAAACTTATCATCTCATAGAATTGTTCATGCTGAGGAGACAGGGACAGCAGGCTCGTAACAGTGGCTCCTACATCCAAGGAGAAAGCTCTAAGTACTGCTCACAAACTTCCCTCCTTTACAAGTGCTCCAGGATGTGTACAGTGATGAATTATCTGTGGAACAACAGGAAAACCAAACCAAACCAAACCAGAGGATAGTTAGCTTTCTAGTCAATAATAATAATTATTTCTGATGTATATTCTCCTTAGGAACAATTTCTCTTTTTTTTTTTTAAATGAAAACTGGTATTTTGAAATAATCCAGTGACTCCGGAAGCTGAACCTAAGGAAAAAACAAACATTTTTAACAGTCATAAAAAAAAAAAAATTAAAGCTGGCAGTGCTCACATGTAATGTTTTTCATCCAACAACTTAAATGGATTTGACGAAAATAAATTAGGCCTCTCAATACTCATGAGGATCAGATAGTCTGTTCTTACAGAATGGAAAAGAAAGATCTGGTAAGGTTAAATATTTCAGCAAAGTTCACAAAGCAAAATAGACTTAAAGCTGAGAGGAGAATTCACTAGTTCTCATAACATTCTACTTCTCTGCCCACTATGTGCTCTCCCACATTTCTGATATTTATGTTCAACATAAACTAGGAAACTTTCATACACTTCTAAACTTTCATATAAGCCTCTGTTTTTTTGGTACGTTCTCTCACTATTCCTTTTAATCTTGGATATTCAGCATATTCTAGTAGTTTCCTGTAAGGTTTGCAATTATATAAATTAACCTCCTGACAACAACCTGTCTAATTTTTATTTATTTTTTTCTAAAGCAGTCAATAACAAATAATTGTGTGTAATATACTTTTCTGTTATTATTTTGAGTTTTGATTCCTCTTTCAGGTTCAAGATTGAATTCTACTCCTAAGAAATCCATGACAGTCATCCGCATTGTGACTGGAGGATCACCTCTGAGAGGTGAATGTATCTCTGTTTATGATACATCCTACACTATAGTATAAAGGTTTCCATGGCTCTTCATATTTTTTGTCTTTGTAATATTGTCATAATAATGTTGTAACCATGCATCCTCTATATTAGAAAATAGAAATAGAATTGTCTAAGTTGGAAGGGACCTTTCAGATCATTGAGTCCAACCATCAACCTAACACTGACAAAAAAACATCACTAAACCATGTCCCTCAGCACTATGTCTACCCATCTTTCAAATACCTCCAGGGATGACGACTCCACCACTTCCCTGGGCAGCCTCTGTCAATGCTTAATAACCCTTTCGGTGTAGAATTTTTTTCTAATATCCAATCTTATCCTCCCCTGGTGCAACTTGAGGCCATTTTGTCTTGTCCTACCACTTGTTACCTGGGAGAAGAGATGAACCTCACCTCATTACAACGTCCTTTGAGGTAGTTGTAGAAAGCGATAAGGTCTCCCCTCAGCCTCCTTTTCTCCAGGCTAAACAACTCCAGTTCTCTCAGCTGCTCCTCATCAGACATGTTCTCCAGACCCCTCACCAGCTTCGTTGCCCTTCTCCAGACCCGCTACAGAATCTCAATGTCTTTCCTGTAGTGAGGGGCCCATTAGTTCTTAGCTTCTCAGTGAGTGATCAAAAACCTTGGAAAATTATGTGTTCATGTCTCCTGTTCTTTCATGCCTAACAAATATTTTGAAAGAATTTATTTGGATCCAGCATTTTGTCAGCATTTCAGTTAATCTTCCTATCTAGACACAGTATGATCACAAAAACTATTACACAAATCTCTGTTCCTCTCCCAGGATGTTTCCTAGGTTTGATCTTCATGTGAGAGGGAATAAATTCGTTTATTTACCACATTTATTGTTTTTGGTTTTGTTTTTTTTTTTTTTTTTTATTCTGAGATAATAACTTAACTTTTTTCCTGCTATTCAAGAAGACATTTCATGGTGTTTTAGATGTTCCTGGTTGGTTTATCTTAATTTAGAAGGCTTTAAAAGGAGACATCAACAGACAGAAACAAATTTGTATCCTCTAATCTCTGTGTTCTCTATGCTGTATATTTTCTCAAAAGAGATGAAAACTTGTCTTGAATCTCTGATTTTACCAAAAGATTTGCCACTGAATAACAGTTCCATTTTTTCAGATAGGTCAACTAGGAGTCCCAAATTAGTATCATCAAATATGTACTGTAACATCCATTTGCTATTGTCACCAAGAGAAAAATATCAATGGAAAAACTTAGTTCTGGTGCAGCTGGGTAAGTGTTCAGATTTTTGTACTAAGGTTTACTTTGCTAGCATGTCTTTTACAGGGGATTTTATGTATTTTAATAAGTATTTTAAATGTTCTAAAGTATAGCACATGGAATATTAAAGACTAAAAGCTTGCATAAATTAGATCTCATTCCCAGGGACAACATTCAGAAGAGGTGATCATGCTGGCATGTCTTTGGTTTGGGGTGAGATCTGTCACGGCTAATTTAAGATTTACAAAATTAGAGAACTAACTAAATCTTGTCATGGACACTTGCAGATGGCAGTTCATCATAAAGAAAATTAATGGAAGGGAATCATGACATGTGAGAGTATTTCTCTCAGGTCATGGAAGTTAACTAGATCACTTATTCAATCTAAATTTCTTACTTTCATTGATTCTTATCTTTTATATTTATCTCTTATCTTCATTCTACTTGATGGAATTTCTTGTTTTCTTACTATATGAAATCCTCTACAGAAAAGTCCCTTTCATAGAAGCACATTTTTCAACTTTTCTTACAACTGCTTAACAGAAATATTGAGGTATTACTAGACAGTTTTTGGAAAGATTTAACGGTGATCTTGCTATTTTATGTCAAATCTCTTGATAATTTCCTGGTTCTTTCTCAGCTGTTAAGAAAGATAGAAATGAGTATCTCAAGCACAAAAAATTTAGTTCTACCAGAAGAGAGTTTCAAGGGTATAGCATAAGTATTATTCACAGTAAGATTATCCTTTGGATGAGTACTACAGTAATGATAGTGTTCAGAGCACCTGTGAGTGTTTTACTTCTCTTTTTATTTTTTTCAGTGATAAATACTAGATAATCTGAAGAGACTTTAAAAGCAGTCCTATTATTAAAAAAGAAATAATCATTTTTCATTTTATTGTATTTGTATGATTATGGAACAGGTAGTAGAGCAAATTTTCAATTTTAGATGGTTAGTGAGGAAACAAATGTACAAGTCCATCTGTTGTGAAATTCCTTCCATCCCTTGTGTAGCACATAAAGTACCTTCCAAAATTTTTGGTTCTCTCTTTTTTTTTTCCCTCTGGAAGGGAGAACAGAGTTTTGGATAACCATAAATTAAATCAGACTTACGGGGGAGAAGTGACCAAACCAGCAACCTCACTGAGTAACATGGAGGGCTGCTGGATAACGGAGACATTTGATTAGGAGCATGGAAGGAGTAACGTAAGACTGGTATGTCCTGCATAGGAGCTGGTGAAATGGCCACTGAGAATGGCCAACAGACAACAAGAATATCTGGCAAGGCAAGGTTGGCTGTCTCCAGTCTCCTGAAAGAAGGGGCAATCTTTGGAAGCCAGACCAGTGAAAAAAAGCACCAGATAAGGTTCTCCTTCATCACAGCTTATTCCTCCTCCTTCATCCAGTCCTACTTCATGATTTCCACTTCTTTAAGTAAGGAGCACACTGAGGTACTCACAGAACTACCGTCACTGTCTTCTTAAAACCAGATCAAGAAGTGAATGACCTCTGGCCAAAATGTTGCTGCCCACTTTTCTTTTTAGCTCCCTTCTTTCTCAAAGTTATCAATGAGTGTGAGGAGCTGCTCAACAACCATATAAAATCCTTGTACTTAAGGAAATACAGTGAATTCCTAAGAGGTACCAAGCTGGAAATATGGAGGGAGGCAGAAGCACTCCAGAAAAAGTCAAGAGACTAAATAGTCTGACTTGACTCAAGAACATTATTCCAGAAGCAAAAGGCTGTTTACGCAAAGTACCCAGAAATACTTACTCTCCTATGACAACCACTTAGGATTTCTCATTGTTACACTGTGAAACTCCATAGAGAAAGCAGGTGAATTAACTTCCACTTAGTGTTAATTATCACAGGTACAGTGACACACTCATCTATTTTTCTTCCTGTTAGTTAAGTGACCTTCCTGAAGGCGGCTTACAAGACACTGTGTTTCATAACTCCATAATGACTTCATCTCTTGTCTGTATTGCCTAACTTACACCCCACCTTTATCAACGGTGTGTCATCTGAGAGTAATGCACCCTTGTTGCAATAGGAGCATCCAGAACAGCTTGACAGAGCCACTATATGTACCTTAAGCAGATCCTGGGGCCTGAGTCACTGGAACAGGCAAGCATAGAATATTTTACTTCATTTTGGAAAAATTTAGATGACTTTCCATTTTTTTTTCTTTTCTTAGATGTTTAAATACCATCATGCTCATAATAGGAAGATGAAGTAGTACAAAGTTCATTCAAAACTAAAAATTTCCTTAGAAAGTAGGATTTCTACATGCATGGTTTTGCTGCGTTCAGTGGAGAAGCCTAAATCCTTCTAAACCTCTGTCTCTGTTAGCCTAGAAAATACATGGTGATAACATGAGATTTTGCTGATAGAAGATTGTGCAAAATCCATGGCAAATTGGAATTTGCTAGGATCCTTAGTTAGTCACAGAAATCACTTGCTGCCATCCAGTTGAGTTAAATGACTGATTCTGTGCGTGTGTAGTCAGAAAACTATATTTTGTAATATGTGATCCTCATTTTAATGTTTTCATCTAAATTTTCTTTATTTATTGGGATCTTAGCTAGTACAAATGATTAAAATGACATACTTGATGTGCATTTCAGCAATAACATGCAGACTTTGAGATGCATATATGTTCTTTCACATAAAATCCGAGCCAAAAAAAAAAAATAAATGTAGCAGTGCTACAATTTCCTTTAGACAATCACCTTTCACCAAAAACAAACAAACAAACAAACAAAAAAAAAAAACACAAAAAAAAAAAACCCAAAAAAAAACGAAAATGAAAACAGAAAAAAAAGCCTAGTCAAGGTATTTGGGGGCAGAATATAACAGAAAAACAATGTTATTGGTGCATCACCTTCTTTTCACTATTCTTTAAACTTTAATGGCTTCAGAGCAGATACTAGTGCTATTTTAATTACTGTAGGTGGTAAGATTAAAACAGTAGTTGGAACACTACTGATGTCTCATACAGAATACCCAATAAATGATGTGTGTATGTTGTATAGTCCTTTAAGACAGCTAATATATCCATGTAGCGAAGGAGCTACATTGCCTTTCCCTTGCTGAAGAGGCATTCAGATGCTTAGTGAGAATAATTTAGCAGTTCTGAGAAACCTGAGCTGTTCAAAGAAATGTTATCAAGGGTGAGGATCTCATCTGACGTTTTTCAACCCCTTCATAGATTTTTTTTTCTTCAAGCCAGGCTCATATTCTACCTGATGTGCTGAAGCTCCTTCCTGCAAATCCAATTTGCCTTCAAATATTTGGCACTGCTTCAAGGAAAATGATCAAATGATCAAGTTCACCTTGATCCCTTAATTTTGAAATTGCTTGGCTTGCTCTTTTTCCCACAGTGTTGGGTTGAGATTTTCTTCCCAGGGTGAGTTTCAGCTCATATTCTGCTTTCACCAGCTGAGTTGCAGATTTGTAATATGTCTATCAGTTTGGATTTTTTTTTGTATGTCAGGCTGCTTGCCCTTGAGTGTTCACCAGTATAAGAAAAAGAGAAAACATCTAAGCAACTAAAGGAAGAAGAGAATTCCAAGTATGCAATAAAAACATTTCTTCAAAAATAAATGGATGAGTTATTTTTTGTTGTTTTTTGTTTGTTTGTTTGTTTTTGTTTGTTTGTTTGTTTGTTTTTTTGTTTTGGTGTTTTTTTTTCAGTTTCTTGGCTCAAACTTAATCCATAAACTATTTGAATCTACAGCTGTGAGAAATGGCACCTTCAGGAAAAGCCCTTCTGTCACTGACATCTTACCTAGCAGTTACCTAAGGAAAGCAGAATGGTCTGATGGTTTTCCTTTCCTTTCTGTCACTATGTGAAATAGCATATGGGGCTTGGAGCGCTAATTAAGGATATAGAAATGTATAAAGAAATTGTATCCTCAGCACTGCTCTCCACTGTGTGCGTTATCTTAACCAGCCAAAAACACTGAATGGAAAGCTCCACACTTTGATGTTCCTCAGTTTGAACTAAAGAGCCAGGGTCTGTAAATAGGACAACATCTAATGCAGATCAAGCATTAGAGGAAGATTAAAACTACTGTTGCCAATAGGTATGTGCTTATATTAGTACAGCCGGTGATCTGCATGGACTTAGTCATTTCTCCACAATAAATGGTTTCTTTTGTTTCTCTCTGATTTCCGCCGCCATGATGCATTGTGCAAAGTGGTACAGTATTATTTCTTCACGGGGAAGGCAAACTTTACTTGCTGGACTTTTAATTCTTATCATCCTTGATTAATGATTTTGTATCTCATATTATCATATTGTAAATCATCAGCTCAATAGGACACAATATCTTTGTAAAACTATTTTCTTTCCATTACAGGTGGTCTTTCTTTTTAGTGTACTATGTCTCTGAATTGCTTTCTAAAGGATATTCACTTCCTCCATTGAACATAGAAAAATGTATTAAAAAGCAGTCTAGGGAAAGTAACCTGGTATTTCACCAGACTAAATTTAGACAATATGCATGTTGTCCAATAACTTTTCTTATGCCATAACAATAACGATTCTCTTTTCTTTACTCAGAAAATTTTAACAAAACTTTTTCTTTTCATAGAAGGAGAAAAGTCAAATACACTTGCAGACAGCTTTGCAATAAAAGGAACAAGGGGAAATACAGTTTCCACTGGAAAGCGTAGACAGGATTGGAGTAGAACAAAGGGCATTTTCGTCCAACCTTTTTTAGATTCCTCAGCAAGGATGAAAAATTGAGTTGGAATAATTAACTTTAAGATAAGAAGGAAGTTTCATTCAAGATATTAAATGATTTCAAAGAGTTATCTTTATTTTTTGAGAAAGAAACTGAGTCTTCTCTAAATGTATTTAGTGCAATGATTCTGTACTATTTGTTAGCTGACATATCAGAATACAAGTTTCTCTTTACAAATGAGCTGATGTGGGTTGATAGGTTCATTTAGGAGGGAAATCGTTTAATCTCGTGCAAACACAGTATCATCCATAAAAAAAGTGACTTAATGTTTTAAAATATTGAGTACTCTTTCTTTCTTTCTTTCTTTCTTTCTTTCTTTCTTTCTTTCTTTCTTGTGGGGACACTGTCTTTTCGAGAAAATTGCGATTTGAAAACTGGGATAAAACCCCATGTTAAACTAGAATTAAAAATCATCCTATGCAGCTTTCTCATAATCCTTTAAAATTAGCATTATACTGTATTTTATTTTTCCTTATTTGTAACTGAGGATTTTTTGCTGGTGGGCTGTGCTGCCAGATATTTCCAAAAGCACTTTGCTGACAGATAATTGACCGTTTGACCACTGGTCGACATAGCTGTGGAGTTGCGAGCATAACTTTCAAATTCCTATTTTTTTATGTTCTTCTGCTTGCAATTTCATAGAATTCTGGAATGTCCTTTCCCTGCAGAATTGTCAAGAAAGAGCACAGTAATAGGGGTCATCTGTGAATGTAATGAAAAGTCTCATAGGAATCACTCTGCGCATACAATGTCAGTGGAGGTGTGAGCTTTGCTGTGATTTTATTCCAAGCTTGCAGAGCTCTGATTCCTAGCATACCACTCTTTTTCATGGCCCCCAGTTCAAGTCATGTCAATTGTTTTGCCCAAGACTCTCTCACTCCTTTACTCTCTCTGTATATCTACAGCTAACTGTCACATTTTAATTCTAAATTGGAAGGCAAAAGCTAAGAAGGTCATTCTACAGGTGTCTGGATATAATTAAAATATTTTTCAGTTTAAAAAAGTGTATGCAGGAAATATACTCCATATATATATATATATATATATATATATATCATAGCCATTGAGATTTCTGATCCAATTTTGTAATTAATATTTTATTATCATAAAAAATCAGCAGCAAACTAGAAAATCATGTACATATTCATTGCATTATGCTTTACTTTCTATTAGTTGATGATCTCATTTTATTTCATGATGCAGCACTCCGAAGTAATTCATTATATATCTTCCATATTATGATATCACAAGGTTGTATACTATGACTTATCAGGATTTTATATGGTCTTTTATTGACATAGAATGTTATATATTTTTTCTCACACCACTTTTAAAATTTTTTTAGGGATATCAAGTACTTGTGATTTAAACAGCTTTTCTAGATCAAAATATTCCCTTGTTCTGCTGCAATAAAACATTTTGATATTTTCAACATGAATAGAATATAACCATCCAACGTACTAGAGAAGGAATATGTTTTCAGCACACTAGAAAAATGATTCAAAGGTAGCACAGTTCACCAGTCTTGTTTGTTCAGATTGGACTCACTTTGGATCAGGGACCGTTTAGTATCAATCGATATTAAGACCCTTAATGAATTTAAAAAGTCATGCTTGGTTTACCTGTAAAACACAAAATTACAATAATATTTGCATCAGATACATGCAGGTTTTGGTGGGTTTCTGTTTTTCTTTTTTTTCTCCCCTCAATGTATTTTTTCACTATAGCTGTGGTCTCAATCTTACCAGCATTCCAGGAAAGTCAAGGTGGAACTTTGGTGTGGAAATGGAAAAACTTTTTCTTTTATTTTATTTTTTAAACCTGACTATATTTTCACTAAATCTCCTCAAAATTTTACTTTTATCTTATAAATGTGAGCATACTGACTTTGCAGGTCTGAAGCCCTGTAGGGCACTATTAAGGGACTCACAGGAGTCCCTTTTTAAAAGCCATTCACCAGAACTGAAAAGAATGATGAATGCTAGATTTCTGCTCTCTCTTGAACCCAGCTCAAAGAGACGGCTTCCCAGATGCTCCTGAGGAGTGCCTTTGTCCTTTGAACTGACCGAGACCAAATGTCAATTACTCAGTCACTGTCCTTTTCTGTAGTATGCCTTCATTGAGGCACTCTAATATGTGACACAGATCAGACCCTGTGCTGTGCTGTTATTATGTATGCTTTTGCTATGATTAAAAAAAAAAAAAAAAAAAACAAAAAAAAAAAACAAAACCCCAGCAGTTTCAGAAAAGCATATTCAATAGTTGTTTGTTTGTGAAATCGTGTAACTTCTTCTCAACCCTAGTGATCAGGAAGCTTTTTCATTTAAACAGAAAATTAAATTTAAAAATTCCTATGAAGGCTAGCTTCCCTGGAATCAATTTCAATTTCTGACACTTTAGTATTTTTCCTCCAATGTGAGTTCCTTATTTAACTTTATGAATAAACCACTAAGTAGTTTTTTTCAGGTCACTTGGACTCAGGATCTTTATTTCAGGATCTACCTAGTTTAGAACATTTTATTTTAGGTAGCTAGTTATATTTTGTAATGTGTAATGTTGAAATCAAGCATCCAGCTGGATATAGTGACTATATTTGGGGTGATCTTTAAAGTGGCATTGTTAAGAAAAAAATCTAAAGACTCTTTTCATTATAAACTAAAATAATAGAATGAATAATGAACAGAGTATAGATTAAATAATATTCAATGAAAATAAAAATTTACTGTCACTGAGATCATACTTTGAACACACTGTGGAGTATACCTACTGTGTGTAAACACATTAGGAGCTATCTGCATTTTATGTTGAAGTACTATTAAATATATTCTTTGTTTATGTGCATTCAGAAACTCCAAAAAGTAAATATTTATGTGAGCAGAAATGGAGAATTTGACATTTCATTCCCAACAGGCAATGCTAGAAGAAATAAAAGGTAACTTTAGAAACAATGAAAATTGAAAAAAAAAAAAAAAACATAAACAGTTGTTGAGTGATAAAAAGTTGATAGCCTACTTAAATAGAACATCTTCCAATATAAATATCACTCTATGTTTGAACCTCCTATCCTTTCCTTTGGAGGTATGTGGGATTTTGTGGGGAAGATATGTTGATTTACAGAAAACAGATAGAGCCTAGCTAACTGTTGTATCTCAGCATAATATTGTCATACAGAAAGTTTTGCAAGGGATAGTGAGTACTGGCCTCAATCCCTCCTGATATCCAGAGGTAAATACATAATGATAGCTAAAAGATCTTTGAATAGCACAAAGACTTTTGGAGTGATAAAAAGCATCGAAGACAGAACTATCAGAGGTGATGATCAGGCAGGTTTGGCAACTTAAGGCTATCCAAACTCAGTGCTTCAATACAGCCATGAACGGCTTTTATTTCTGAGAATGATGGCATATGGTATGGGATATCCCTCTGGTCCTCTGGTGTGTTCTGGTCACAAATCCAAGTCACAGCATCATACAAGCTACTATGAAGAAAGTTAACTCTATCCCAGCCAAAACCAGTACAAAAGGTAAAATGAAAAAGCCTCACAAGTGCTACTCAGAGGAGCTCATTCTACCTTGAAGAAAAGGACTGTGAGATAACGTCACATTAGTGCATAAGTACCTTCACAAGGGGAAATCAATTTATTGGAAAGGAACAAAAGGAACCAGTGTCCAGAGATTAAAACTACATACATTCCAATCACAGAGTAAGCATGTGGTTTTAACCTGAAGACCAATTAAACTTTTGTACAAACTATCAAGGAAGTTTCTGGGAATTCCTGCACATTTCATGCCTGTACATTCAGATTTTTCAGAAAGATAAACTTTGTGAACAGAAGTTATACTTTCCTGAAGGATAAGGGTGATAAAGCATCAACCTGGTGAAATATTACAGTTTGCAGTATTAATTGAATTAAAGAACAATAAATATTGTTTTTTCCTTTGTCTGTAATACCAGTAGACAAACTGGACATATATTTAGCCACACAATCAAAATTTCTTTTTGCTGTGATTAACGTATTAACATTAATGATCAAGAAATAAAGGCTTCAGGTGCAAAAGAGAGGGAAGAGCCTCTTTGACACTTAGGAACACAGTTTAAATATTACTTTTGTTGTTGCATACCTAACAGCAGACCACTGAACATTGGTGAACCACATCCCATGTCTCCACAGTTTTGTTTTACAACAAAAATTAATGAAAAAATCATCTCTTGTAGTGGTCAATAGTCTAGCCCAGCCCATGGCATATTGTCAGATTTAAATCACAGGGCAAGAATGACATGCAAATGACTCTGCAAAGACAGAAAGAGCAGCTGAGCATGGTACTCATTAGAATGAGAATTCAGAAGCTAGAATGGCTATGTTAACGTATCCAGTAAATTCCTGAGCATGTTCAGCATGAACTATTTTTTTCCGAGTCCTGACCAAAGTTGAATCACTATGCAGTTGATTAAAAACTCTCAGAACTACTTGAGTCTGAGATTCCTTAAGCATAATGGTTCAAAATCACTGCTTGTAATAATGACTAGAGGTACACAGACTCCTGAAGAACTTCACTTTGCTTCTCCAGGCAAATATTTCTCATTTGTTGTTTTTGCTATTTTTTTAATTCATCCTATATCTGTGAAACCTGTGTGCATTACAAACCTGTTCTGTTTGCACAAAATCTGTATAACAAAGGCTGTAAAATTTTCCACCCATAACTTGGTAACCTACATGAGGAGAAAAAATATGACGCTATTGCAATAGCCGTATCCAACTGCAAAGCCTTTTTCTAATGATTGGGAAGTAATTAAAGGAGTATGTTGTTGCATTTTCATAATAATTTAAATAAATTAACTGCTTTTCTTTAATATCCTCCAGTGTAAAACTCTAAGGACTGTGAGTAACCAAAGAATAAATTTATTCTCAATGAGTTTCATAGTTCCATGTTTTATTATAAGAAGGATGAAATAGAAAAGACTTGTCTGTGAAAATCGTAAAGACCTTCTGACATTGTACTGAGAACTCCTTTCTATTTTGATCTTTTTGATTACTTCCTTCACAAGTTTTCATTTACTAACCCACGAGTGTCCTTACTCCTCAAGGTCCCCTTTATAAAGCATAATTGTCTGTATTTTCAGTGAGCAATAACAACTGTTATTGGCATTTTTTGTTACATGCTGAGTTTTATGACAGGAAGTCAGATATTCTCCGTAACTTTCTCTGTTAGCCCAATTGACCAAAGTTTTACTGCTGAAGCTAACACTAAGTTTCTATAGCACAAAAATGCAGTTATAAAGTTACTAACCTTCCCTTCCCTTCCCTTCCCTTCCCTTCCCTTCCCTTCCCTTCCCTTCCCTTCCTTTCCTTTCTCTCTCTCTCTCTCTCTCTTTATTTTTTTTTTTTTTTCCCAGCCTAAAAAAAAAACCTTCTTGCTCAAAATATCTATCTGGAAAAAAATAATTAAAAAATTAATTGGCTATGTCTTCATAAAAAAATAATTTTAAAAATAAATTACGTCTTTGAAAGTAAAAAAATTAAAATCCCACACTAGAGTAAATGAGATGGCCTTTTGCACACACAAAACACCTCCTGTAGCAATTTAATTTATCAGTGCAAAACCACCAGCAAAAATAAAATAGCAAGATATAGGCATTTTAGAACAGTTTTAGGGAAAAGTAATTCTCTTTTCAGAAAGGTCTTCTTTAGAAGCTTATTGCACACAAAGAACCCAAACCAGCTTAAAAACAAGTGCACTGAAACATGACCTCATACCGGAGTTCATGAAAAAAAATTATACAAAAGTCTCTTTATAAATACCCACATTCTAGCTGCACTTTCTTATGGTTTCATTCAAGTCAGTTCCCATTCTAGTGCCCTGTTTAATTCGATTATGTTGGGGTTTATTTGCTTGACAGACATAATAGTCAATTAATGCTAACACATGCTAAATCCTGTAACATCTTCTACTGTGATATCCAACCGAAAGTACCTTTGATGGTGTCAGCAGTTCACATTCTAAATTTAGACAAAATAATTATCTGAAGAATGATAGGTTTTTATGCATATCAGCAGCCATTCATACAGAGGGATCTGCTATGGTCCATTGTGTTTGTAATCCATGGATTACATTCTGAGTATGCATTGACACGAGAGACAGTAACAGCTCCATTATGGCCTATCATCCCAACTAACCATGAATTTCAAGACATTCTCCTCTACTTTTCTGTGAGCTTCTATTGCCTCTTCTGTTTTATAGATATTTGCAAATAAAAATACAAATGAAGTATAGGAGACACAGAATGGTCCTAAATGATAAAATTTTAGAGATTTTAGAGAACAAAAGGAAAGAACATCAAATGTGAATCCCTGCTCTACTTACAATATTTAAGGTTCCAATGGTGAAAGGTCTGTCACTTCACCCTTGTCTGAGACTAGTAAAACATTCTATTAAAAAAAAAAAAAAAAAAATTGAAATTTCAAGGGACTGATTGTTCTTTTTAACAGAAAAAAACAGCAGCAACAGCAGCACCAACAAAAAAGCAGTTATTAATCCAGTCAAACCTTTCAATGAGAATTCACAGTCTTTTACAGATGGGAGTCATCATTTACATTACTGTAATATACACATAATAGGTTCATTTGTATAAAAACTAGGCATATCTGACTATACCTACTAGTTGTATGTTAACTCTTTCCCCAGTCCAGAATAGCTGTTTTTTTGAAAAACCGTACACTGATGCTTACAAGACTCAAGATGATTATCTTCTCCTAATCATCTTATATATAAAACAAATACTGTAATACAGTTATTGTTAATAGTGAGTTTCCTTTTTTCTTGGAACAAGATGATGATTCTGAGCCTTTGTTAGCTACCAGTGAACAGATTGAACAATGGCTTTGCCAGGGGCACTGTGTTCTGCAACAGTGACTGATGGCACACCCCACATTTGTCAGGTTCTGACCCAATATATCAATGCAAAACCAACATAGAACCCTAACAAGTCATACAGCCTGATACGTCTCCAGATCCTCTAGTACCCATATTAACCGCAAAACGATCTAAAAGAACGGACAATTTCTGAGTCAGCATGCAATACAAAATATTAATTTCTATCATATTGCTCATCTGTAAAAGAATGACAATATGGTATGCAAAGAAGAATTATTTAAATTTTATTTTATTTTTTTACAATTTATAGTTCTAAAAGATAGTTTGGCTTTGCTTCAATTTGGAATCTATCCAGATTTTCCTATAATTTCAGATATTTAGAAGTTGGGGCTTTTTCACATTCCCAAGCATATAATGAATCTAGACCCAAAAAATGATGTGAGAAAATTTCGTGTAGCATTTTTTTAGGGTGTAGTATTCTGTTCGGGTAGCATTTTAGTTATGTAATTTCCTGAGTAAACCATCGAAAATTTTCACTTTTTTTTTTTAATGTAAAGAAATGTTACTTGATAAAGGATTTGCACAAATATATTCTAACATTATTTCTTCAATAAAACTTTATCTAATGTTTTGGAGTTCTACTATCCTCAACTAAATATCTGTGTTGTGTCTCATCACCAAAGTCACATAGTGCTATTGCTGCTTGCTCATTAAAAGATTGCCGCGTTCAAGCTGTCAAAGTGATTACCTAAATTCCCCCAGCACAAATTAATTTGCATGAACATTGATAATGCCTTTTTCCTGCAGATACTTTTTCTGTAGAAAATTTAATCCAAATGTACATGTAAACATGAGGTTTTGTATATAAGACAATATGTCACCTTTATTAAAAGAAATAAACTCTTTATTTACTCTTTTGATGATCTATTCCAATAACAAAAGAGCAAGTGCTGACTTCATATATTCCATAGCTGACAGCTGTCTTTCCACTTGTTTTGAATGGATCTGAAATATATACTTCTTTGTATCAGTCTTAGTTTCTTCTAAAATGTAAAAAAAAAAAAAAAAATTAAAAAATGCTGTAGACATCATACCTATGCATCTACTCAGGTATAGTTTTGTAAACTAAGTACTGGAGATTGATTGCAGTCACAGTGCAACTACATTGGAGGGAAAAGTATTGAAGTATTAACCTAGAGGTATTGTTTGGTTGTGGTTTTATTTTTCTCTACTTATACAGCTTAATTATATTTGTAATCATTGCATCCCAAGTGCATCTGTGGATATGTTAAGCTATTTTCCCTGCTGGAAAAAATACATGACCTTTGAAATCTTGATGCTTTCTTACTAAAATTCATAGATCACGTATTTCAAAGCATTCAGGTAATATGCAGTTAATTTGGAGCTGAAAAGCCTTAGTATTTCAATATATTATTTTCCATCCTAAAGCTTTTCGGGTATAATAGATTCCCCATCTGTGAATCAGCATGTGCTTAAATTTGTTGTCTTTAAATCCTCTGGAAATTTATGTGATATGTGACAATACATGTAAAACATTCCAAAAAATTGTATGTGTTCTTTGTTATAAAGGAAAAAAAAGCTTGTAAATTGTTCACTAAACAGGTATAGAGTGGAAAGGTATTCATGCTAAACCAAACAGAAGTGGAAAAGATGACATATATTGCTATGAGCTACTTCTAAATTCCAAATAACGTTTGCTGATGCCAGGTGTGAACTAACATTTACCTCTAAATTTCAGGTTGTGTCAGTGCTACAGGGTAGGGAAGCCTTTAGTACAGTAGCATTCCTCTCCCTTGCTTCAAAATTTTGTGAACAAACTTCATCTTTCCATTTTGAAGACCATTGAAAAAAAAATTCCTTTATAATAAAGGTGTCATTTTAATAGGTTTTACCTGTAAATACTGCAAAGGATCCATATGCATAGAATAAACTACTATTCCTTATTGAGCAATATACATTGTGCAATTCTTCATTGTGCAATATACATTAGATTTGAGTGTTCCTAAGTGAAAGAAAATATTTTTTTTAATTTTTTTATCTTCAAAAAAATATAGTCTTAGAGGGATTAGGGGTAATACAGGTAGTATAACATGTATAAGAATGAAAAATCCTTCTAAAATAATATAAAATAATTCTGCTTATTGATCGGCAAACTTGAACTGATGTAAGGCACAGACTGTAAATTCCCTGACAAGGGGCAGAAGGCCCTCCAAGCCTTCAATGGAATGCCTCAAACACTCTCAAGGAAATAAATAATGCAGGCCTGGCCTTCAAAGAACTGATAAGGCTCACACTTCTGGCGCCTGAAAGTGTGGGAGAACTGTCTTGTGAAGACAGGATAGTTCTGCCACTCGTGTGGTGAGCTTGCTAGTTCTCAGTTCTCAAGGCCATTGTGTCTGATGAGTGACCTTTGCTTCATTATCCGCAAAACGCATATGAAAGCGCACATCCCTGCATATGTTAATGAAGATTATAGAGATCATGCTGAACATGTATGACAATGGCACTCCTCTCTCCACCCAAATCACGCTACACATCACCTGGGACAAGGGAGAAACCTGAGACAAGGCTGTCCTCAGCAAGGGGGGTCGACCATGCTAATTCAGCAAACTTAAAAGGGGAAAATAAGTGCCCCTAGGGGGAAGAAAGAAAAAAAACAATAGAAGAAGACTGTGCCTGGGAAGATTCTTACCAAGAAAGAAGACCGTGCCTGGGAAGATTTTTCCAATAAAGAAGAAGATTATGCCTGGGAAGATTCCCTGAAAAAGACGCTGGAACCAGGACCGATGATCTCTTTATCTCTGTCTTTTTCTCTGTTTTTTCCTTTCTCTATCCCTCAGTTTCTCTTTTCTCTTAGAAACAGTTAGAGTTATTAAGCTTAAGTACGACCTTAAGTACCGCTTTCCATAAATTGTCCTATGCCTGTTGTTAAGCAACACAATGCATACCTCACCACTTGCCATAGTTTGTTATATACCTAACCAATTATCATGGACTTGTTCAGACCTATACTAACCATTTGGGTAAGCTAATAAATGTTTCTATATGAACCTTGAGATTTATCTCACCTTAGTCCACACTGTTGAGAATTTACAAATCTGAAGTCACTTAGCCCCCTCTTTACTGGGAGTGGGACATGGCAACTGATTACTTAAAATACATATTTTAGGTAAAATTCCTTGACTGAGGTTTATATCTCTCTACCTGCTACAGACAAACGATCTTTGCTGTTTTTCTGAATTTGTAGATTTAAGAATACAGCTTTCAGAATTAAGGTCTGAGGCTTTGTACACAGTAGCTTTACAATACATAAACACATTTCCAGTCTCTTTTCACTTTTAGAATGCTAGATTTCATTACTAATTAAAAATTGGAAAGATCCTAGGCTTAGCCCTGATTAAATTACAAAGATTATCTGTATATTTTGCTACCATTCACGGACTGTTGTGTGTGTGCATATATATAAAATATTATATTTATATATTACTAGATACATTTTAAAAACACACTCAGAATATGTAATTATGTGTTCATCAGTTTTACGGAACCGAGGCCAAGCTGAAAGACAGCAGTCTCTGCTTTTTACTCATTTCATACTCTGCTCTTTAAGTAACCACTGTCCCTTGGAAGTAAACCATGTAAGATTTCTACTGGAAACAACAACAAAAAAAGAATTTCTGACAAAGATAACAAACACAACAAAATCTTCAAAATCAAAGCAAAGAAATAAAAGAATAAATAGATAGTCCACTGCTGAGTTTGCATAGTTAAATAATAAAACATATTAAAAACAACACTCAAAACATGTTCTCTTTAATTAACTGAGCTTATGTCTCCAAGAGGTTGGTACATACCAATTGATAAGAGTCTTCATAACAGATTCAGCATTATGCAAAAGTTCACTGCAAGAACTTTTGAGCTGTTGAAAAGCAAGAAATGCCTCTTTCTTAAGAAGGTCTGTACCTGTTAAAAAACCACAGATTTTAAAGTTATTTCCTTGTATGACAATCTAAATGTCATAATAGAAAGGGACTTTAGAAGAACTTAGGCTCTAGACTTTGGAAGGACTTAGACTCTAGAAAATAGAAAAGATTCTACAAATACTTACACAGTAAAAGAAGACTCGGGAAAACGTGAGTCTGTTGCTGAACGGGTCAGGGGAACAGGTAACAAATGACATGGAAAAGGCCAAGGATCTCAATGCCTTGTTTGCCTCAGTCTTTATTGCCCTTCAGGTCCCTCAGGCTCCTTAGACCAGAGAGAAAATCTGGAGTTGGAGTTAGGAAGACCTATCCTTGACAGAGGATGACCAAGTTAGGGAGCTCTTCAACAAACTGGATATACACGAGTCCACGGAAGCCTGATGTATTGCACTCACAACTGCTGAGTGAGGTGTCTGGATGTTATTGTAAAGGCCACTCAATTAACTTTGAACAGCCATGGCAAATGGGAGAGGCTCAAAAGACTGGAAAAAAACAAAAGTCACTGCTATCTTCAAGCAGAGCAAGAGGGAAGATTGGGGAAACTACAGGCTGGTCAGTGTCACCTCCGTCTCTGAGAAGCTGATGGACAAAATCCTACAGAAAAGCATTTCCAAACACATAAATGATAAAAAAGGTGATCAGGAGCAGTAAGCGTGGGTTCGCGATGGGGAAATCAAGCTTAATCAACTCAATAGTCTTTTAGAATGGTGTGAAGACCTTGGTGGATGAGGGGAGAGCAGTGGATGATGATCATCTTGACTTTAGAAAGGCTTTTGACACTGTCTGCTATAATATCCTCAGAGACAGAATGACAAAGTACAAGGTAAGTGCACAGTCCGTTGGAAAGAAAGGGACAACGTACACCCTCAGTAAGTTCACAGATGTTGCAAAACTGGACGGACTGGCTGACATATTAAAGGAAATTCAGAGGAACTTTGACAGACTGGAGAACTGGGTTGAGAGGAATCTCATGAAATTCAACAGATGGAAATGCAAAGTTCTGCACGTGGGGAGGAGTAACCCTAGATAGCAGGAAATGTCAGGGGACAACCAGCTGGAAAGCAGCTTGGCACAGAAGACTCTGGGGGTCCTGATGGACAACAAACTGACCATGAGCCAGTAGTGCACTGTCACAGCAAAGTCTGTCAACAGCATTCTACTTTGTGTTAGGAAGAATGTGGCCAACTTGTCTAGCAGGGTGATCCTTCCTCTGTGGTGGGTTGACCCTGGCTGGAGACCAGGTGCCCACCAAGACGCGCTATCACTCCCCCTCCTCAGCTGGACAGGGGAGAGAAAATATAAAAAAAGGCTCATGGGTGGAGATAAGGGCAGGGAGGGATCACTCAGCAGTTAACATCACTGTCAAAACAGACTCAATTTGGGGAAATTAATATAATTTATTGCCAGTCTAAATTAGAGTAGGGTAATGAGAAATAAAATAAAATCTTAAAACACCTTCCCTCCACCCATCCCTTCTTCCAGGCTCAACTTTACTCCCAAATTCTTTATCCCAGAGATGCTACCACTGTCAGTGATGGGTTTGGCCTTGGCCAGCGGCAGGCCCATCTTGGAGCTGGCTGGCATTGACTTTATTGGACACGGGGGAAGCCTGTAGCAGCTTCTCACAGAAGCCACCCCTGTAACCCCCCACCACCAAAACTTTGCCTTTCAAACCCAATACATCTTCTCAGCTCTGGTGAGGTGACATCTGGAGTTCTATGTCTAGTTCTGGATTTTCCAATACAAGACAGATATGGACTAACTGCAGTGAGTCCCATGAAGAGTCACAAAGGCAATTAATGGACATCTGACATATAGGAAAAGGCTGAGAGAGCTGGGACTGCTCAGTCTGGAGAAGAGAAGGCTCAGGAGGATTGTATCAATGTGTATAAATATCTGATGAGAGGAAATGAAGAAGAGACATTCTCTGTTGTGCGCAGTGACAGGACAAGAGGCAATGGGCACAAATGTAAACTCATTAGATTCCATCTGAACATAAGAAAACACTTTTTTACTCTGAGAGTGGTTGCACACTGACACAGATTGTGCAGGGAGTTTCTGAAGTTTCCACCTGTGGAGATATTCAAAATGTGACTGGACAGGTACCTGGGCAACATGCCGTAGTTGACCCTGCTTTGAGCAGGTGGATTGAACTAGATCAGTTGTAGAGGTCCCTACCTACCCAAAAGATTCTATGATTCCAGTAAAAAAAATTTTTGCCTGGCATGTGTCTATGGAATGATCTGTGGTTATAATCATTAGTGCAATACAATGGGAGTGGATCTATGAGAACAACATAATTGGTCGTGGTGACCATATATCTCAGGGTTGGGGCCTGGCCTAATTCTGGCCTGATTCCGCAGCCTAAACACATGCTAAAGGCTGAAAAATACTAGATGATCTCTTCGAGTGCTTTATCACTCGATTTCATCATTTCCATTTCTCCAAAAACATTGCATGACACAAATCAATAATCAGTAACCACAAATGATTTCAGAAGTGTTTTTTTCTGATCAGAAATAAAATACCAGTGACAATTCAGGTGATAGAGAGTTGTAAGTTACTTATTGTCCTATGAATAATAATTTAGATATTGGCCTCAATACTGTGGAACAAATACTGAATTGGGACTATTTCTTTGTTAAAGTCAAATTGAGGCTCTGACCCTGCTGTTCACCTGATGAAGGAGCTGTGAATACAACATGTATGAGATTCAGTATAGGTACAGCTGGTGTGTGTAGGGCAGCATAAATGAACAGGTCTCAACAGTTCAGGTTCTGCTTTAGTACAGTGCTTCATAATTATCTGAGGTAATCCTCTCCTTTATCACGGGTTTATCTTTGCTATTTAATAATTCATATTATTCTGTGTCTTAACCGTGCTATAAAACCGAAGACCTGAAGGGGACAGAACTTTCTCATGTCTACTCTCTATCAGCAGAATTTGGGGCAAGATTGCACAATATCAGTAAGACCCTGAGGGCTGATATATGACCCTGAGGTTGTAATGAGGCTAGGAAATAAAAGTACATTTATTTATGTATACTATTTACACAGTACATTTGCCCTAAGGAGTTTACAGTTTAAAGTCTCTTTCCTACAAGCAGCTCTACATATGAACAGGCATCAGACACAGAGTGCGGTCTGTAGTATCAAAGTTTAATAGAAAAAAGAAAAGGAAGAAACCACTAAGAAGCCTCAATAAAATGTTATTACTTTTAATTTGTTAATCATTATTAAAAAAATCAGTTTCATTAAACCATTTTTTAGGTGGTCTTATATGGAAATATTGAATATATGAATTAAGGGTATTTGTATTTGAAAGAAAGTACAATGTTACAGTCATTTTCACATGAGGCTTGTGAAATACTTTTAGGAACCTTAAAAAGTAAGGAGGCTGATAGGCAAAATAAAGAGTAAAATTATTAAAAGCACATACCTATATATTAGCTAAAAATGTTTTGATCTTAGATCACTGGGTTAACTTCTATTAAATCTGAAGTGGTCTGTTCCTTTTTATGTCAGGTGTGATAGATTTACACAGATAAAACTTTCCCCTGCCATTTCTTCAGTGACTACAAGAGGTGATTTAAGAAGGAATCACTGTGTTTGTATTGGAAAGTGATTCATTTTCCATGCTATGGTCCCAGCAAGGGTTCTGATCTCCTGCAATGATGTACGATGGCTCCATAATGTGGGCTACTAAGGGGAAAATACAAACCAGAAACTATCAAATGCTTTCCAAAACTATGTATTAGACTTTAGCAAGGGGAGAAGCTCATGTAGGGCTTAATCCAGAACATCAAACTAGTGTAGACATAGGATGTTTGAAAAAGACGACTTTGGCAGAAATCAGTGCCAAATATAAGCTTTTGTTTTGATGTTTAAATTTAAGATGTGCTAAACATCTTGAAAACAATTATTGGTGATTAGTTCAATCTGCTGGTTCCTGAAAGATGCAGATGGTACAGCACTAATGACAGTAATTACAGTTCAGATACTTTAAATCCACTTGCAATGTACGCACTTTAAAAACTTTTATGAATAAGCGAGATTAAAAGTGTCTGTGTAAAAATAAAACTCCTCTGTCCTATATCCTGTTTAACAGAGAACTTAGTTGAATATCCTTAGAAATTAGGCACATTAGTTAAGAAGTAATGTGTCTGAGATATGCATAGAATGTGCACATATAAAGAGAATGGACTCCTTAGTACAGTTTTGGTTTTGCATGGGGTTTGTAATGACTATAAATACAGCATTGATGCAAGCATCTGAACGCTTTTTATTGTGATTTATAACAATGTAAAAATGCTCTCATCTGCTATTCTGGGTGCTGTTATTTGAAGTAACAATTAAAACAACATCAGCAGTATGAATGTGAGGTGAATGAGGCTTCTGCAAAACCATCACATTAAGGAGGAATGAATTACATCTCTTTTTTTGGAAAGATTTCATTCTCAAAGGGTTTTCATTCAAAACCTGAAAAAAAAAAAAGGCCTAAGCATTTCGGTTGAAACACATTAGTGGTCACATTTGATCACAGAACAAGATGCTGCAATCTTAATAAAGATACAAAGTCAAAGTCAGCACTAATTGGATATACATAGGTTTAAGATCACAGATGTACAAATGGAATTGCTGACTCAGTGCCCATTTTAGTTAGTCTGAAAGATCAAAAGAAGGATTTAGCATGCTATATGTTTGTTGTAGCACAATATGACAATGAAGCATTAGGACAAAGAAAGCATTTTATAAATTTCTGCCTAATAATATACAGACACTTCTTGAGGAAAGTACCAACAAAGCCCAGAACCAAGCTAGAAAGAGAAAAATGTTTGCTAAAAACACCCTCAAAGGAAACATAAGCTATAAACTTTAAGAGTTTGCATTCATGAATAGGAATGTATTATAACATATTTTATATAGCATGCAGAAAATAATAATTCCATCTAAACAATTGAAATATCAATATTTCAAAGGCATTTTCATAAAGCTATGTGTATTTTCTGCTTAATGCCTTAATTAAATCAGTATCAAAATGTTCCATCCAAGCAAACCATTAAATTATTTATAAAGTTTTCTTTAAATAGTAAGCCACTATTTTGTCATCTCTATGATTTTTTTTTTTGTGGAGATCTGTCCCCTGTAAATGCTGATGGAAGTTTTAGGATGCCTACAACAATATAAATAGCAGTTCAGTGAGTGTGGGGGAAGCTGTTTCACCTTGAACCTTCTGTTAGTCACTGCCCAGCTGGATGTCTCATAGGTGGTTTACCTTACTGGTAATTTAGTTTCAACAGAAAAGGCCTATTTTTGCCTGCTGCACTTCAAGTTATACTTTATCTCTGACCTCAGGCTGACTCAGTAGTTACCTTTTATCTCCACAACAGATTGTTCTAAATTGTTGAACATATACAACTCAGCCATTACATCATTTTGTGATAAAGCATAAATGTTCCCAGCACTGATAATAAATATGGCATTCTATGTCTACAAATGTGAAGATATTTCAAGCGTGTGTAGTGACTCAGGTTCAGTATTTGTCGATGTGTGCAAGCCACCTAACCCCTTTTCTTATCCAATTAATGCATGTTCTGCTTGTCACTGAGGAAAAGGGTACTGTATCCATTTCACATAAGGACTCACTGAGTTAAGGAGAATTCTTGTGACTTGCCTGAGGCCATGCAGTGACACAAAAAACATTGCTAAAAGTACTTTTGAAAATTACCATTATTTTTTTAATTAATGATCACTTTTATTAGTCAGAGTCTGCCCAAGTGCTTTGCAGAATTTTCAGCTCCATACAACAAAGCGTGTGTGTGTGTGCACATGTAAGGAGTTTCTGTGTGCATTTACATTTGTACTTCTTGCACAGATCTCCAGTACATTTTACATTCGAGTTAAATCTGCACTATGGGAAAAATATGCTTTGATATTTTAGAATTTGGATTGCTCTTCCTGCAAGAAGAAAAGCTACCCTCCCGCCAAAAAATCAACCAAAACCAAAACCCACCTAAATCCACAAAAAAACAACAACAAAACAACTATTGAAGTGCATAGTGATAAAATAAAAATAAAAAATCAAGTAGTATGTAGCTCAAAGTGTATATAAATAAAATGCATTGGTGTTTAATGCAAGGGTATTGAATATTAGTATTGATAGCTTTTTTTGTTGTTTTTCCTGTATGTTTTTAATAGCAACAATATAATATTGTTGTGAAAGAATATGTTAAGTAGACAATTCAAAGAAGCAAGAATGGAAGCTTTCATGTAGCCTGTGTGAGCTAGAGAAAAATGATGGATCTGTGACCTAGTCCTAAGGCTGCACTACTGCTGCAATGACTCTGAAGGGTATCAGAGGAGCTGCTTTCTTTGTGAACATTTCCAGAACCTAGTACGCTTTGATCATGCAGCCTTCTCTTACTACCAATCTTTTTACTTAAAACTTCAGGTACTTCTGTGTCTATACAGCAACATGTAGCCAGCATTGAAATAACAGCTGAATGAGAACAAAATATATAGAAGAATTGAACCCTATATAATTCTCAAATCAAAACTCAGATTAATTATGAAAATTGTATCCTGTGGGCCTGAAATATATTCACAAACATTTCTGTATAAGGAGAATACGTATTACGTTTCAGAAAAATAGTCCATATTTTTCTCATATTATGCAAACTGATAATCATTTTAATCAGACGGCATTGGCTGAAATGATGTATGTTCTTCTTTAAAAATGTAAGGAATTAAACATTGGGGAAATAAGCTCTTGGTAGTAACTTTCACATAAGTCTTGTGACTTATAAGAACTCAGTCATGATATAAACATAACATAGGGATGTATCCAGATCACTGGTTGTCACTGGAAAGAATTATAGGACGTACATACTTTTATTTTTTAACCTTTGTTCACACAGTTGGCAAGTAAGGAGTAGAAATACCCTATCTTCCATATGACACCAGTATACCTACGCACTGGAAATGCTGGAGGAAGTCAGCCGCAGGAGTGAGAAATAACAAGGAAAATAAAATGGTTCTGCAATGCAGAACTATGCTTCTCAAAGTCCAGGTGTTGAGATGCACAAAAGAGATTTAGCAGTTTGTGGGCAAAAATGTTGCTGTTTTATAGACAGGGTAGAACAGTAGATTACTCATAAATCAATGATAAATGTGAGCATAACTACCCACTGAAGACACTGGTTGAGTAATTTTGACAGAAAGTAGGTAGGGGAAAGAGGAAAACAATAAGAAAGAGGAGCCCCAAGGAGGCTTCCTTAAGGAACTTAGATCAGTATAAACTGGAAACAAACAAACAAACAAACAAACAAACAAACAAAACACAGAAAAATGTGCAGCTCAGAGAAAAGCTAGAAGAAGTGGTAAGAGAAGCAAGCAAAAAGTTAAATGTATAGCAGATGTAGTATGATGTTTCAACACAACATATCCAGCAACAAATGTCCTTGTGATTTTTGCTTAATCACTAATAAACCCTCTAAATTTCAGTTTCTATGCCTATTAATTTGCTATTTAATGTAAATATCCTTTTCAAGACAGTATCTATTTGTGAAAATCCTCATATGAGGGCACAATCCATTAAATCTTAGGAAAAAATAAGCCTCACAACTCTTTCTCACTGCTGCTTTACTGTTAATCCTCTAGCTATTTCCAGACTTCAGGGTCTGTTCTAATACAATCAAGTTAAGAAAGAAAATCTGAATGCTTCATGTAATTTCTTCATAAACAAAATACCTGTGCTGAAATATAGGAGAAAAGGTTCTGTCCAAAATCATAACATTTTTTAAATGGTAAATCTTGTTTTCCAAGTATTTACAAAACACTGCACCACAAGAATTTCAAAAAAATATGGAAGCAAGTAACAAATCAAGCTTACATCCATAAAAAAACCTCACTCTATGGTACTTCTTTTCAAGAAGCAGAATTATGAACTTTTTTTCTCAAATATTTCTTCTTATTAATGATTTTATAATTTTACTTTGGTCCAATATTGAACCTCAATCTATTATAAACCATTACTAAATTAATTTTAAAGTAAGTGAACATTGCAACTAATGACTTCTTTTCCTCAGCAACGACTTCTTTTCCTCAGTAATGACTTCTTTTCCTCAGCCTTCATGGGCAAGGGCTCCAGCCACACTCCCTGAGTCACAGAAGGCAATGGCAGGGGTTGGAATGAACTGCCCATCGTAAGTGAAGATCAGGTTCATGACCATTTGATGAACCTGAAAGTGAACAAGTCCATGGGACCTGGTGGGATACACCCACAGGTACTGAAGGAACTGGTGGATGAGGTTGCTAAACCACTCTCTACTATATTCCAAAAGTCATGACAGTCTGGTGAAATCCCCACTGACTGGAAAAGGGGAAACATAATCCCCATTTTCAAAAAGGGAAAGAAGGAGGAACCAGGGAACTATAGGCCAGTCAGTCTCACCTCTGTGCCTGGTAAGATTATGGAGCACATCCTCCTGGGGGCACTGCTGAGGAAGAAGAATAATGAAGAGGTGACTGGGTACAATCAACATGGCTTCACCAAGGGTAAATCATGCCTGACAAACCTGGTGGCCTTCTATGAGAAGGTCACAACATCAATAGACAAGAGGAGAGCAACTGACGTCATTTATCTGGACACGAGCAAAGCTTTTGACACTGTCCCGCATGACATCCCGGTCTCCAAGCTGATAAAATATGGGTTTGATGGACTGACAATTCAGTGGATAAAGAACTGGCTTGACAGCCACACCCAAAGAGTGGCTGTCAATGGGTCCATGTCCAAGTGGAGGCCAGTGACAAGTGGAGTCCCTCAAGGATCAGTACTGGGACCGCTCTTGTTTAACATCTTCAACAGCGACATGGACAGTGGCATAGAGTGTACCCTCAGCAAGTTTGCCAACGACACCAAGCTGTGTGGGGAGGCTGACACGCTGGAGGGAAGGGACGCCATCCAGAGGGACCTTGACAGGCTGGAGAGGTGGGCCCATGCCAACCTCATGAAGTTCAACAAGACCAAGTGCAAGGTCCTCCATCTGGGTCAGGGCAATCCCAAGCACCGAAATAGGCTGGGCAGTGACAGGCTTGAGAGCAGCCCTGAAGAAAAGGACTTGGGGATGCTGGTAGACGAGAGGCTCAACATGAGCCATCAGTGTGCACTGGCAGCCCAGGAAGCCAATCGTATCCTGGGCTGCATCAGGAGAAGTGTGGCCAGCAGGTCGAGGGAGGTAATTCTCCCCCTCTACTCCACTCTCCTGAGGCCCCACCTGGAGTACTGCGTCCGGTTCTGGAGTACTTACTACAAGAAAGATATGGACATTCTGGAATGTGTCCAGAGAAGGGCCACGAGGATGATCAGAGGGCTGGAGCACCTCTCCTGTGAGGACAGACTGAGAGAGTTGGGGTTGCTCAGTCTGGAGAAAAGAAGGTTCCGAGGAGACCTTATAGTGGTCTACCAATATCTTAAGGGGGCCTACAAGAAAGCTGGTGAGGGACTTTTTAGGATGTCAGGTAATGGTAGGACTAGAGGGAATGGATTGACACTAGAGATGGGATGATTCAGACTGGACGTTAGGAAGAAGTTCTTCACCATGAGGGTAGTGAGACACTGGAACGTGTTGCCCAGAGAAGTGGTGGAAGCCCCATCCTTGGAAGTTTTTAAGGTCAGGCTGGACGGGGCTCTGAGCAACCTGATCTAGTGGAAGGTGTCCCTGCCCATGGCAGGGGGGTTGGAACTAGATTATCTTTAATGTCCTTTCCAACCCTAACAATTCTATGATTCTATGACCGTTCTCAAAATAAATAACTTAAACCTGATGTTTGAGCTTTTACTAAACCTGGAGAAAAAAGAAAAATATTTCTTCATTGTTTAATACTTTTCTTTTTCTCTCTTTCTTCCATTGCTATTTTTGCCTTTCCCTAGCATAGCCTGATCACCCTTTTTTTCTTTTCAATTAATCTTTAAAATAGTAACTTCTAAGTAGTCTACGGGTTTCACAATATGTTTGGAAATCAAATGACGTATTCACAGTTTTTGTATTACAATTGATTTGCTTATTTAGACATAGTGCTAGATAACAAACTTTGTAGCATTAAGTTGGAATTTTCTTTTTTTCTTACACCAAGACGTTACTTTGCCTTTGATATATACTTCTCACTTCTGCAGGCCTCCTTATTATGCCAGTCTCACTTATCCTCTCCAATTTTCTTTCTCCTGTCTAATTAATGCAATAGAGTTCAAACTCTAGCCTGCTTAGCAAACACCTGTATAAATTATATAAAAATTACACATAGAACAATATGTTAACAAAATACTCCTGCTCTGAATGCTGTCAGTCAGTTCAGAGGCTCAACTAGTTTGAACAACCAACTACAGAATAAATTTCCCACTGGCTTGGTGCAATTGTCAGAGTGTTTTAGGTTCAATTCTCAGTGTGGACCTAAGGGAATGCATTCACATTTGCAGCAGGGAGTCCCATAATAGTATCTAAAGATTAGAAGTTATGAGAAGTTTGTTTATCAGTATTTGTAACAATGGTGAAAAGGTTCACTGCAGCTTTAATTAAAAAAAGCCTTGGGAGGATTTGTTTTGTTTTGTAAGACTGGTGTGACATTTGTTAGGTATCTGCTTCATAGTGCAATATTTTATTTGGCTTTATTTTAGCATTTCAGATATATTTTCTGATATAAATATGAAGTTTATGTCTTTAATGAAGAGAGTTCTATACAGATAGCTAAAAATAGACATAAGATGATTGAATGGCTTTTTTCACCCACCAAAAATATGGGGTTTTGGTCGTCTCATTAACCATAATTTTAGATATCCTTTCTTTCAATATTCTGTTTGCATAAAATTTTATAAGTAATCAAAGGGGTGACTAAAAAAATCAATCACTTCAGTTGCTTTTCTTGAGAAACTGTCAAATAGATGAAATGTCTCACTGCCAAGAAGATTTTCATGGTACTGAGCTTAAATTTTCCTTTTAAAATTTCATTCTCATATGTGGCACCTTTGCATTGCGTTGTAAGACACACATAAACTTAAAACAAGAAATATGACTACCTTTTAAATATTTATACGTACCTATGTAGTTGGTTTAAGTATTTATCCTGAAAACATTTGGGCATGTCCAAACCTTTTCCTTTTGAAGTAAACTAGGAAGCAGTCAGAAAGATTACACAGTGCAAGATTTCCCTGTTTGAGTTGGGTGTAGGCAAGAAATCTTATGTGAATTTAGGAAAATTTTTCAGCTCTCTGCACCTCTTTTGTTTAATCAAGGTCTACTGAGTGGGTTGTCACTTTGTGCAGTTATTTAAAACGTCCAGGACTAATTCTGACATTTCTGGAGGCCTCCATAATGTAATCGATGATTTAGAATGAAGGTTAAAAATGACAACATGTAAAGTTCTACCATTTGTTTACCTCATTGCACTATGTAAGAGGAATTGCTTAGGCTGATTGAAAAACAGAAGCCATGTGCTCTCTTTTCTTAAGAAAGTACTTGGATTGACTTACTAATTGTATTCATTGTTTTGAATATCCTTCATGTGCCTTTCTATTCCTCTCTTTAAACGAAAACATTTCAACACTTTTCCTTCTTTTATTAATAATAACTTTAAATATTAAATATTTTTATATATCTTTTGGTGGAAGCTGCACCATAAATATATATAAAGCACATAAATGCTTTCAGACATTAATTGTGACTATTGTGTGCCTGTGGTTTGGGTTTTGGGTTATTTTTTATTATTTTTTTGGTTTGGGGTCTTTTTAGTACCTAGATGAAAGTGTCATAAAGTTCTCTTAAAGTTCACCTAAGGAAACACAAAAAGGAAAGAAAAAGAATATTTTTTTTGGTTAATCTTTTCTTATTAACGTTGCCCTGTCTCTCAGCTATTATGGATAGAATCCTTCTCTGTCACACTGTGGAAAGCAGCCTACATAACAAAGATGTTAAGTTCCCTAGAAACGTACATAATTTCTTAACAGAAACTGCACCTTTCACTCCATCCTTAATATTACCCCCATACCTGTAAATCAGGACTGGCCAGGAACAGATTTTTTATCAGAAGTAATAACTCTTTCTACTGAATTCAACAGTAAAATTATTTTCTACAAGGGTTTTCTCCTTAAGAGCAGTATACAGCATCTATTTTTTTTCATGGGTGCTAGGGGTTCAGGAGGATATTTTCTGTGTGGCTGGATGGGCAGGCACAGTGCATTTCCTGGAGCCCTGCAATTCTGTGCCCATTGGGTGGGCTACTGGAAATGGCAGCTCTTCCAGCCTCTTGCTGGTTTCCAGATTGCCCCTGGGTTTTTTTCATGCCTTTCAGTAGCTGATGCATTGAGGAATGGGTCCTGACAATTCCTACTAGTTAGCACAGCTTCCAGGTAGGCATCCTGTGGAAAGATCTCTCTGATCTCTATAGCAAGACACCTTTTGCAGTTATTATTTTAATGTATGCTAAATAATGCAGGAATTTTGGATAAATCTCTCCACGCCCAGCTCAGCTGCATGGATTAACTCTCAATAACTTTTGGATATCATATTTAAATGTCATCAGGAAAAACATTCTGATGATAGGTAATTTGCAGACAGATTTTAAAGTTTTAGGTTTATGATTGAGCATCTAACTTTCTTTTAATATCAAAACTATATATCCCACTTCTAATGTGCCTCTGCACCTGTTTTTTTTTCTTCTTTTTTCTTGATTTGCGTTATTACACAGTTCAAATCTTTTATATGAGGTACTCCAATAAATGTAATCCCTTTAAATCCTCCTTTTCACCCACCCACCCACTTAGGGCCCAATTTGCTCTGGTTTCATGCATCATTTGTTCTTAAAATCTGCGGAAGTTCCACAAAAATGCTTAATGCAGCAAAATCTGCAAAGCGTAGAGGAGTCTTACTCATTATAGTACATTCACTCTATGCAAATTTTTTATCTTTAATTAAGCAGTATCAAAAAAGCAAGCTTTCTTTACCCTCTAAAGGAAAGGGGTGGTTTTCAATCTTAATTAATTAAATAAATATGTCCTAGTTAGAAAGCAGCCTAATAGGTAAATGCAACATGACTTTTGCTAAATGTGGATTGTAATCCAAAAGATGTTATTATTTTTTCCAGTCCAAACCCAGATTTTTACGAATGTATTGCTTGTTTTAAAATATTTTGAAAACTTTGCAATCAATATTTTTAATGTAGCTGTTACTAAGTAAAAACCCTACCCTTAGTCCTGCCTTAAGCTGAATTTAATACATTGGCTCTTGAAAGCTATAGAAATAAGAAAGACAAAAAGCTTCAACCAGGTTGAAATAGGATTTTCAGCTGTGAAACTTATAATAACGCAAGGCTTATGGAAACTCATAAAAGGGACCCAGAGTTTTTCCTATTGCTTTATGTAGGTGTTTGTAACAAAATCTCCCCTTGTAGAACACCGTTGCATTTGACCATGACACTTTGACATAACTCCAGTGATTGACAGTCCACATTGATTAATGTGAATATAATACATTAAAGTATAAGCTTTATTTAATAGATATGTAAGTATATTCTTTAAAAAAAAAAAAAAATAATGACAGTACCAGAAAATGTCAGGTGTATTAAACAACTTTTTCAATTTTAGAGCCTTCAGTTTGTAAGATAATGTGATTTTGCAGAGGAGAGTGGGTCACAGACTTATGGGGAAAGTTACAAAATGCTGAAATAGTTACAGACTGTCCTCTCTGTTCCTGCTGACACTTTGCACAATTACATTCCTGACTGTCCATCTATCTTTACCTCAATGTAAGGGAAGATTCTGCCTTCAGAAAAGAATATAAAAGTTTGAACCATTATTCTCCAAATTTTCTAATGCAAAAGCAAAAACCTGTCATTAATATAAAGACTTTTTTCATTATTAGAACCTAATTGAAATTATTCTCTAGAGCATTACATTAAAGACAATTTAGGTCAGGTCCACATTTACCAATGTCGATCTTATTTTCAGCGTTGTACCATACCCATGCTGAAATTCATATTCTGTGCTCTGGCTTTCCATTATTGGACTAATCTAGACCTTTTTATTTGTACAGTTTAATTTAATGATAGCATGTCCATTACTTATTATCATAGGCTATTTGTCATATTTTAGTAGAACATAATAACAGACTTTTTAAGTGGAGGTTATGCTAGGCATTCAGACTGTTTCAGAGGTTGTGTAATCATTTTCTTTCACCTTAATGGCTATGCTTAGTTTTATGGCCTGAAAACATGTTTTAATTCTGTTTTACTTTCTAGGGTGGGATAGTAAAGCTGGAGGTGGAGCTGTAGGCAAATTTTTATAAACTTAAACAGAAGCTTTGGCCTTATGCTGGTTTTAATAAGATGCTAGAGAAAAAAATAATTTTATTTGAGGGACTGTGGGGAATTCTGCCTTAACTTGAAGAAATTTTTAGTGGTAGAATTGATTTTTTTTTAGGTTGGGAAAGCAAAGTGTATATATTAAAGTGGAAGAAGGAGTTGAAGGTCAAGGGATGAACTGATGCAGCACATCTGAACCTGAAAGTGAGCCCCATGATCTGTTTCGCAGAGTAGAAGGAACGGGAAGCTAAGGCAAAGTGCAGTGTTAGAGGGATGGTTTGAGGTACTGGCTCCCTAAATGTCACCTAAGATTTTATTTTTGCTTGGTATTATTCTGTATGCTTGAAAAGCATTTAAATATTAACTTTTTTCATTTTAGAGGTCCTGCCACATGCTAGGAAATACAATACTGGTGAATTTTCTTGGCTTAGGACATAAAGAATTACCTGTAAGCAGGAGTTCCTGGTTAGCATCCTGAGTCTCTCTCTCTAGCATGTTTACTGGGTTAAATAGGCTAGAATAGTGTGAAGGAAGCATAACATATTTGGTTTTCCTGGGGTGCCCTTTCTTAAGACTGTCAAGAACTCTTGTGTCTTGACAAGATTTCTTGTACTTCCTATTACAGGGAACAGGACCAGGACAGAGACACAACAGATACCCCAGCCACCTGTAGACCACCCAAAAGAAGGTGCCATAAATGAGTCTGGTGCCTAAGGCTGCCTCTCTACAGCCCAGAACCATGCATAAAGTTACTGAGAGGTATTTTGAAGATTCTGTTTTTGTGTATGTTAAACTTTACCTTTCATTTGAGTTCAGTGTCTTGAGTTGGTGTTCTTGTCAATAAATAATAATAATAATAATAATAATAATAATAACAACAACAACAACAATAATAATAATAATGATTATCAGTGTCATAAATTTATTTACTGAGATAATTAAGGCTGTGATTTGTCAAAAGCTATCATTTTCCAATCTTGTAAATGTTACTGCATTCATCCACCCATAGGAAGATTACTGATGAAATCCCAGCTATTAATCTTTCTTGCTTTATAAAATGAACACAGAAGTTTCCTTCCATCACTTTTAATTCCTTGACAGTGATAGCGCTTCCTCAACTGGCAAGCAAGAAGCCCCTTCAGACAGTGTATCACATGCAAGAAAACTTCAAGAGAACTATGCTGTATTTTTATGGCAGGGAGTCAATAAAAAGAATTATTGTCAGTACTGTTGTTTCATCTTGAAGGAATACACTGGCATGCTTGTGACAAAGGAGGACTAAGTTTTCTATTTCTAGAACAAGTTGAGACCAAGGAATAATTTTAACAGTTCAGATTTATTCATTATTAATTTTCTTCTAGAAGAAAATATTGGTATTTATAGGTGAAATATAAGAATTACATAGCCGAATGATATTTAAGTAAATAACAATTCAATAAAAACTGAACAAAAATTGAATGAAAAAGAAATTACCTTAAGACTTTGTCCCATCCTTCAAAAATTATTTTGATCCTTAGCTTCAAAAACCTACTATTGGGGCGTGCCTCCAGAGCACACACAGGGTTTTTTTTAAGATTTTAACAGACCAGACATTTTAAAAGTATGATCAAGAGTAACTTGCTGTTTAATACAGGTCATAGAACTTACCTAGAAATTACTGACTCCCTTGATACCAGGCTGAATATATAACTTTCAAGTTGACAAAGGCCAATTTACCTCTCCCAGCTCTAGCAATCTAAATTCAAGGTTGAGTTTTAACACAGAATTCTTTTCTCCTCCCCATTTTCACATATGTATATATTATAATGACATAAATTACACTACCAAAATTAATATCTCTCCCTTATACGCTAAAGACAGAACCTACATTGCTTACTTGGACTAGAAGTATAGTTAGATGTACTAGTGACATGGAATTCATCATATTTTCAGATCAATTATTCTGCTGGTTTATGCTCATTACAGTCACACTAAAAATATTCCTCTTCTCACTTTTTTGAGCTGCATTTTCAAGTTTCTTGTTATTACTACACCTTTTTTTTACTAGATTTAGGAGCCACCAACTGTGAGAAAAAAGTCAGGAAAGTTATGCTTCATCTCCTTAACATCTGTTTGATCAAACAAAATGGACTGAACTTCATTAATCTCTCATCATTTTTTTTCACTTTCCAAATCAATCTTGAATGTCTTTGGCTACCCTTTTCAATTTATCTTAAGCATTTTAAAACATGGACATCAGAAACAGGCATGTCATTCCATTAACAGCCTTCCTCCATCATCCTGGAAAATGGGTTTAGAGCAGTGAAAAGCATGAAACATTCCATCGTACCCTCCCTAGTCTCGTCCTGCTTGACTGCCATGTAACCTGTCTCCTGAACAGACTGAAGGCTGCTTGTGAGCCACCAGGCAGCGATAACTTGGCAGAAGAGCAGTCCTCATGATTATTATTTCATGTGCTCCTAAGGACATACCCTGGGCACACCAGAACCTGGACCTTGCCCAGGCTTGGCCTCATCAGGCAATGTAGACATGTACACTTATGCCATACTCTCTTCCGGTCCTGAAGGTGATTTTCTGCTATACAGAGGGACCTCTGCCTTCTCCCTAACCACCCCCCACACCCCCTGATGATTCTGGTTTCCTAACTCATCTTGATAATTTCTCTTTGATAAAATGGTGCTCCAGACACTATGGTTATAGCTTTTCCTCATTGGACTGAAATTATTTTAGGGATGGAGATTAGTCATTCTTTTCCTGGAAACAGCTGTACTATTGATACCCAAGGTTTATATCAACACACAAAAAATCAATGTGTCCTGAGCCATTACCCAAACAAGTTGCCTCTTAGTCATTAGCTTGAGATGCACATCTCATTTTTATATTGGTCCTGCAGTCAGAATGATCACAGTATTGTTTCTGCATGTGTTTATACAAGCTGAATGACCATGAGAGAAGATAGCAGCCAAGGCTATCAGATGACCATATTTACAATCAGTAAATCATATTTACATATCAGCGAATAATAAGTGAATCTACATTCTTCTTAAGACAGGAAACAAGATTTCTTTATGTGTTAATAGTGTTTTTCTCCAATCTAGTGAAAATTTTCTAAGGATCACAGAATCATTGAGGTAGGAAGGGATGTCTGCAGACTACCTAATATAACTCCTGCTCAGAGCAAGGTCAGCTAATGCAGGTTGCTCAAGACAGTGTACAGTCAGGTTTTGTACAGACAGAGATGACATAACTTCTGTGGTGTAGCAGTTAGCTTAAGTCAGGCCTAGTTGACAATGCTGATAACAGACCAGCATTAGTCTCCACAGTGTCCTTTGGTCCCAAACTGCAACAGCTGGGAAAGCTGTTCTAGTGTTTCACCACCCTCACAGGAATAAAGCCTTTTTCCAATGCTTAAATGATTTGGGAGTTTTTAAAATTAATGTTTCAATTCGTGCATGTTGCCTCTTGTCCTGTCACTGGGCACATCTGAGAAGAGTCTAGCAATGTATTTTTACTCCCCCCTGGAGGAAGGGAGACTGATAAGATACCTCACTATTTTTTGAAATCCTGTCATCATCCAAATCTTAATTTTGATTTAAAATCTGAAATACACAACAATACCATCTTCTAAATCCCTCACGTTACTGAAAACAAATAGACCAGTTCATAGTTCTGGAGAGCTAAAGTTGTTGTGCAGCTCACTGTAGCTTCTAGCATGACCTTATCAAAGACTTTTTAAAAGTCAAATAAATTAAGGCATTTAATTAAGCAGTCACTCTCTCTTTCTGCCACACATTTATATATCCCTGGTAGACTACAATAACTAAACATTTGCTCCTCATAACATCCCGACTTTCACTCTACTGTTCTTCATTACTCAATTAAGAAAAACACATCAGATAAGCTTTTTTTTTCCTCCCCACCCACATTATCTCTCTGCACTGAAAAGACCTAGAACTTTACAGTAGCATCCAGTACCACATCACAACTGCAGGTGCCATTGCCATCATCCTGCTCCTTCTGTTGACACCCACACCATTACCCAGATGTTGCAGGATCCAAGCCTTTGTGAACCTCAACTGCAACCTCACACTGTTTTGTGCAGTGTGGCTCAGTCACCATGAAAAAAGGTGTGTTTTGCTTTTTTTACACTTTTCGTATGTTCAAAGCACTTCCTTTGAGGAAGAGAAAGGAGAAGGAAATTTTAATTATCCCCCTCCAGGGTGACTGACCCCCCTTGCACTTCTTAGATCTTGCTAACCTCAGTCTTGCTCTTCCTCATCAGTTCTGACGTCCTCCATCATTTGTCCATTTTTAAGAGGCAGGCTTTTCCTTCTGCTTTATCCCATCGGTATATAAAAGCTGCCATGTGTAATCACCACTGACTAAAGCCATTGCCCAAATACTGACCACAAAATTTGGCTGGGTAGAACTTGGAGGAAGAGGGTGCTCTTTGTCGTTGCCATCAGTGGTCCAAATGCTGAATGGATTATTGCACTTGAGAGGCTTGAGGTTTAAGATTTGAGGGAATGCTTGGAGGGATTATTCCTTGGTCTACAAAGGAGAGCTACTGCCCCCAAACCAAGAAGGGAAGGAGACCACATCATACTGGATAGTGTTACATCAAAATATCTTTTCTTTGATGTGTCACAGAACAAGTTCAGTCCAGTGTCAGGATAAAGTCCCCTGCTGCATCCAGCTGAGAAGCAGCTCCAGAGTGGTGACTGAAGCAGAATTCATACAATGGAGGAGGACTCTTACAGAAAAAGACTTTTTCTGCTTATCTTTCCCTTCTCTTTTTCCCTATAATATTTTCCCAAATCTTTAAAGATGGACAAAATTTTGCATTAGAATTAGGAGATAAGAACTACAATCCTAGAACCTTCCTATCTCCTTCCTAGGGCGTAAGATCTTCTCAAAAACTTCTGAAGATGCCACTGTGGAGCCTATTGCTTCATCCTCAAGAAAATACTTTTGGTGAGATATTCCAGAGTGAAGAGGAGTGCTTCTGCTATTTATTATCTTGTGAGGTCCTTAACTGAGGAAGACCTGAAGATGGTCTTTTGTTCTTTGTACCTATTCTCCCCATTGAAACATAATTTGCCTCAGTGGCTTTTTGAAAGAACTATTCTATAACAATCTAATGTGATAAAGAACTCTTAAGTGACAATTGATGTCGCATTTAGGCACACTGAGGTGCTGGGCTGGATTTATTGTTCAGGAGGGAGCAAAGGTATGAAACTTCTCAGACAGATCACAGGGCTTTGATGATAGCCTCAACACTCTCTTTTGCTCTCTTCCTAAATCTTCTTCTAAAGGGAATGAGAAGTTCTGGCTCAGCTCCTGAAATGCTCCCCATTTCTTCCATCTACCTGCTCTGGCAAGCAAGTCTGAAACCTGTCTGGAATCCCCTCTGAACAATTCTATTGCTCCTAGATCATGAGGCTTAGAAAAACAGGAAATGAGGCAGAAGTCCCCCAGGCTGAGGGCTATGAAGACTTTCAAGAGAAGCAAGTAGAGGATGAGATTTTTATGGACCTGCTTTAGTCTACAGACTCCTTAACATCCACAGTGCCCAGGGAGCTGTGTTTACTGGAGAAAACTCCACTCCAAGTGGCTGTGCATAAAGCAGGGATCATGACTTCGTCCTCTGGTTCACCAGCAATTCTAGAGCTGCCTTTACATCTCTCAATAAATCTGTGAAGGATTTCTTACGTTTCAGTATTTCTGGAATAAGTAGTAGCACCACTGTCATCCCAATCCACTGGTGAAACACATTATAGCAGCATTACCACTTACGAGAAAATGGAGTCAGCCACTGAGGGAGCCAGCTCTCCTGGGTAGCAGGAGAACCCTCCATGATTTTCTTGCAAAGACTTAGAATCATAGAATCATAGAATGTGTTGGGTTGGAAGGGACCTTTAAAGATCATCTAGTCCAACCCCCCTGCAGTAAGCAGGAACATCTTTAACTAGATCAGGTTGCTCAGAGCCTCATCAAACCTGGCCTTGAACGTCTCCAGGGATGGGGCCTCCACCACCTCTCTGGGCAGCCTGTGCCAGTGTCTCACCACCCTCATTGTAAAGAACTTCTTTCTAACGTCTAATCTAAACCTATGCTGCTCTAGTTTAAAACCATTGCCCCTTGTCCTATTGCTACATGCCTCTTGCAAACAGTCCCTCCCCATCTTTCCTGTAGGGCCCCTTCAAGTACTGCAAGGCTGCTATAAGGTCTCCTTGCACAGACCCTGCTGACAAGCTTAATTTCAGGTATCTATCACCCCAAAAATATCTGGTGGGGTGACAACCCTGATCTACCTGAAAAAAGCACTCTGTCACTGCTGACCCACAGATCCTTATTGGTGTCTCTAGACAAACATTGCACAACATTTCAGTAGGCTTTAAAACACCTTGCTGGTCTATCTCCATTACCAAAACATGCCTGGGAACACATTTACGTTCATTTTGCTCCATTTTATCATTCCTTTGTCTTGTTCTAATGTAGAAAAGTCAGAAGAGATGGTAAGGAATTCACATGGTTTGGTGTGTCAAGCTTAGAGCTCATTGAGGGCATAAACTAGAGAATCCTCCATGGGCTGAAATGCATGGGTTGATTCATTGTGTTTAATAGCCCCTGATAGTGTTCACGCTAAACGCTGCAGTTATGAATTTCCTGCTCCTTCTGTTCTCCTTTGTGGATTCCACACCCTGGCTAGCAGATAGTCCTTGCAGTATACATTCTCAAACACATTGCTGGTGATCTACCTGGCATACCACAGACCCATTTCTAGCAGGAAAATGGAGAGAGAATTATCAGAATATGTAAGGGTTTATCAAAATATCTCACTTATATATGATAGGGAAAATGAGAGTTGATTTGAAGGAGCTTTTCTGTCCCTCAATAATTTTGTTCATTTGTGATGATTTGTTTTTTCTCTACTTGCTTTCTATATTCTGTTCCCAAGATACATGTCTGCTACACATAAACTGTAAATAAATACCTGAAAAAAAGATCCTCAGCATAATTAAAATAAATAGTCTTAAAAACTTCCCATCCAGTTTCAATAAAACAGCTTAGCTGGCTGCTAAATGTGTTCATGGAAGATTTCAAGAGGGGGTAAAATTAATATTCTGATATAAGAAAATGACCAAAAATTACCATTCCCAAGTATAATTTTAAATCATAGTTTATTGAAACAATCAAGACGAAATAATGCTTGATCACATCTACACTGACTACAAATAAACTGCGAAATAAGTTTCTACAGTGTGGGGTTTATTTGGTTGCTTTTTTTTTATATATATATCCTACAGGTGCTTTTGCAAATATTTTGGCATCATAGGTAAGTTATAAATCATGGTGTTTCCATGGTAGCCAGGTATGCTGAATACCGCAGCAGTTGTCTCTGAACTTCAAATGCATTTCAAACCTTATTCAGCTATTCTCTTTAAAATATTGGCAGTTGGATCCATATCCCTTCTCTGGTTTAAGAACACATTGTAGCCAGTGACAGAGATTATTAAGAAATAAAGAAAGAATGCCATATTTTATTTTGTTATTATTCTTTTTTTTTTTTTTTTTTTTTTTTTTTTTTTTTTTTAATGGTATTTCTTTCCTACTTGCAGAAGAAACATGAAAGAGCCAGAAAGTTTGGCAAGCAGAGCCATGATTTCCAGTGACTGTGACTACTGGAATATCAGTGATAACTGAATATCTGTGACAGTTAGATACCATCTGTGCTGTTGTTCTACCTCTGCTCTTGAATATGTTTGTAAATAACCTGGAAAAGGTGGGGAAGAAGTGAGAAGTAAGCTGACAAAGTTTGTTGATGGCAGGAAGTTTTTCAAGATAGTATCTCATGCAGAATTGCAGAAATGCTTTAAAAACTGAGAAACTGGGAAGTAAAATGTCAAATTAAATTGAGAGTTGATAAGTGTAAAGTGATTCACTTTCCTGCAGGTGGGAAGGAAAACAATAATTTCACATGCAAAATGGTGAGCAGATGATTAACATTTGCCTCAAGAGCTTAGGGAATGTTCAATGAAAGTATCGATTTAGCACTCAGTAGTGATCAAAAAGGCAAATAAAAAGTCATTTTAAGAGAACCAGTCTCTTAATAATAATTGCTACAACTGTTCCATTGTCAGGCCCTATCAGGGCTCTTTTGACCCTAAATGAAGAATTGGCACATGTTTGTTTATGGTTGGAATATAATTTATTTCTATAATAAGTATTTAGAAAAGGTTCAGTACTGCAGGATCTGGTCTAATCAACCAAATTTAAATTAATCAGAAATTATTTCTGAATGCAGTTTAAGAATTCATCATAATATGTTAGACTTCTGACAACCCCTTTTTATACATTTCATGTGTTTGCATTTTGCAACAAGGATTGACCAAAACCAGAAGAATGATATTTTTATGTGTTTAGAATAAAGCTTTAATAATTCAACACTTGCTTTTAAAGAAATTAAATGTTCTATGGTAGCTGATTTGGGGTAAAGTTGAATTAAATGTTCTTTATCTGTTTCAGAAGGGTAATGTATCAGTCCTAGCAATCAAATGATCAGCAGAAATAATGATTAACGCATTTGACATCTTATAGCCCTTACAACTAGCCCCCGCCACAATGAATGCAGCTGATAAGGTTCTCTTAATTCATGAGGACTGAGACAGCACTGGAAAGAGATGTTCTTTGTTTATGACAATAATCACCTTTTCTTTTAGGGGCTGTAGAAGAAAGACCATCTCTTCAGTACTCTTCAGTACATGTTGTATAAAGTCTTGTGCTTTGAGACATGCCTTTATAGAATTAATGTATGTTCTTAAGTGTCTTTGTAACTGTATCAAGTATTGATAAAGATGTCTGACTACAAAAGTTTTTATATTTTTAAGCTAAACTAGGTTTCTGAATGAAACAGGAGTGTTCAGCGATATGTAATATTCTCTGTAAATGTTGGGGTTTAATGTGACATGCCTTAGAAAAGAGGATTCCATTACTGTAGGTTTTTCATTTAAAATGATATATAAGCGACAGTATTGTTTAACGGACACACATTTCTATGCTATCACACATTTATGTTAGAAAAGGGAAAGCTAAAGGACTGCATCTGGCACTGGGAGGGAAGGCCATGGGGTTTATGGGAGTATTTAGTTCCCATGAGAACAGAATGTGGCCACAGTTAGAGATGAGCATTTGGGAAATGTCTGTCTTCTGCTAAATGAAGTTTAATTGTATTAAATATTTAGGTTACATCTCTAGGGGAAATATGTGAACAAAAATGGTATATGTTGCCCAAAACTACAGAATAAGTTTATCAAGAAAACTTTTTGGAGGGAAATATCCTTTTAAACAAACCAAAATATTCCTAATAAAAACATGCTTGAAAATCCAGAACACTGTTATAATTAATTTTAATAACATTAGTAACTCTTACTGTAGCTGTTATTATTTTTTATCTGTTAATCATTTCAGATTTTTGAAAACGGACTTCTCACAGATTAGAATCTGGAAGATTTTAAATCAAGAAAAATGTTTTAAGTGTTTGTCTACATTTGCACAGATAAAAAGACTTTTAAAATATTCTTCATTCAGTGACATTTGATTTTTATTTTTCATTATGAGAGTGTCTTACACTATTTTAGTACTAATTTTTATGGAAAAAAAAAAATTCTGTTAAGGCCAGAAAATGAAAACAGCTCATTTAGAGTCTATGCAATGCCTATGACATTTCTTGATTACTGGATATTGGCCTCAGTTCCACATGGAGCTTTACTGAGGTATGTTAAATGGAGAATTTATGAAGTTGAAGATATTTTTCTGCGACTGCTGCCTCCTCCTACTCCTGTACTGCAGCACATTGATCTTTCCATCTCCTGCTTAGCCTTGCCACTTCAGCCTGACCCCACGTCTGTCCTCTTTTGTGTGGGGGAATGGCACATGTGCTGAAACGGGATCCTTTCACACCAGGAATATGGAGGGGGATTTGCTTCTTAATGCTAATCATAGTTACTAAAATAGTCCATAAGGCTATTCTCTCTGTGTTAATCTTGCAAAGACATTCATAGGACACCTGTTCTGGATTAGACTACTAGACTGATTTTGCAACACAGTAGTTGGAAAAAATGCTTACTGACCATATAAAGACATTTGCAAAAGTTAAATACAGACCATGTTTGGCACAAATATCATTCCAAAAATTCTGTCCAAAGGAGATCTGTACACTGAGACCTGTGGGTTAGATGAAGTCTTTTTCCCTGTTTATTGGCAGATTTGTTAAAGGAGCAGTTCATCTGATGAAATGCTGTACAGAAGGTTCAGGAGGGTTTTTGGTTTATAAACAGGCATTCATTCCCTAGGTGCTCCTGTAGACAGGAGCTAAGCTGTGATGTTTTCTTTCTTTCTGTCCATCTGTTGTTCTCTCTTTCTCTCTCTGGGTGCATAACAGGCATCCGTAACTTACAGATTAAATGTAAATCATATCAACATACCACAACAGATTATTATTTTATGATTGTGTTGTTGTAAAGCGACACAGGAGTTAGTGATTCCCAATTTGTCCATGGCCATTCCCAGTTTCGCCAGCTTTCATGATTGCTATATCTTACGAAATCTTTTTCATAGTCATAGCCCTTCAAAAGTTTAAAGAGATATTACAGCTGGAGAAACACACATACGGTGAATAGGTCTGGCAGTTGTAGGAGAGCAAAAACATTTTCATTCAGATATGATCTAGCTTTTTAATTTACACAAAGTAAAACAATATAAAAATGCTTCATTTTAATTTGTTCCATGTGTCACTGATGAACAAAATATAACAAGTTTTCCCACATGAGTTTATAAAAACATCCAGAGGCTCAGATGCTTCATAATATCCAGCTTTCTGAAAATATATAGTAGGTTAGTAGGATTGATTCAAACATGCATCAAAGAAATTGACAATAATCTTAAATAGGATTTAATTTAACGAAAACATTAATTTTGCAAATCATAAACAATCCACCTAATATTCCATAATAAACGCAGGCTAATTTTTTTTNACAATATTCCATATCATGGTTTTTCTACATAATACACTCTCTTACTATTTATACACCTTTGTCAGAAACCTTAATCTCGTATTTGCCTGTGTTGCATTTTTTTGTGGATTTTTTAAAGAGTTTTAATCATGAAAGTGCAAGTTGTAGCAGATAACAGATTATCATATGCCACTGAAATAGTTGCATGGAAGAAATAATCTGTAGAGTAGATGGTCTACACCAGCATAAGCATTACTAATTTTAATGGATAGTCAGGTTATTTTATTATATTTTCTTCTATTTAAAATGAAGGACAATAAAGTAGGTAGGGGGTCAAGCAATTACCTACCAGAAACTGTTATCAGCTACTTATCTAATTCTGGAGTTGGTCAGTAGTCCCTCAAATTTGATCTTTTCTGTAGGATTCCAGACTTGTGCCAATGTACTTTACTTTTAAGGATTTTCCATGTAAAACATGGAGTATATGAGGAAAGTAAAAATGAATGTTTCTGTCACTTCCCCTTTATTGCAATAAAATTGCTACGGTTTTGTTTCTTGTTTAAATGCTGCTATTACTATTATTTGAACTTAAAGTATTTTACTTTTGCTTTACAGAGCACAGTGGTTAGAAAAACATGCCATTTCTAGGGAAAAAAAAAATAAAATGAGGAGGAGGAGATTTTTCTAAAGTTATTCAGACCTTTAATTCTTCCAATTTACTTATTACAATGTTGAAGTGTATCAGGAAAACAACTAATTAGAAAAAAAAAATAGTGCAATGGATGGAGCAGTTAAATACTGCAAATATTTATCTTTAGAAGTGTCATTGTAGAGTCCCTATTGATCACTTTGTTTCTCCAGGTGAAATGCAGTGGGTTACACCTCTAAATGACAGGCTGCCTATCTAAATTTCTTTCAGACTTGTACATCCTCAACAACAAGAACAATTTTATGCAGACCAAATTGTAGCTTTGGTGTCATCTCGGTAATTTCAGTGAGTTATGGTAGTACAGTAGAGCATGTGGCTATGTAATTAGAAATTAACAGCTCTTTTGACAATGTACAAACAAGATGATGTTCCCTTTTCATACCTGTCATGATCTTGCAAGGCACAAATAAGAAGAGGGGGAAAAAAAAGTGTCTTTAAATTAATAGAGATAAATTTGAGCAAACAGCTATGCACAAGCATATCTGTCAAATATAAATACATACTTTATTGCTAATCAATTTGCATACCTAGGCATAACTCTCAATTTGGACTATGTTATGCCTGAAGAAATAACACATCAGCATCACCATCACCAGTACAACTTTTCTGCAGGAATTAGCAGAGGATAAAAGAGAGTAGGCAGGCAGAAAGAATGAATGGGACAGAAATTTGACTTCATTCGCACTGGTCATTGGCCAGATTCCTTAATGGCTGCTATTTTTTGTTGACATATAATGACATTTGGGCTTTGTCCTTAAGAGCAGAAAACAAACAAAGCAAGATGGTGTGAAGTTGTGGCAGGGGGGGGTTAGGTTAGATATTAGGAGGAATTACTTTACTGAAAGAGTGGTCAGGCACTGGAACAGCCTGCCCAGGGAGGTGGTTGAGTCACCATCCCTAGAGGTGTTTAAGAAACTTCTAGATGTGGCACTTCAGGGCATGCTCTAGCGGCAGAGATTGTAGGGTCTTTTTTTTGTGTGTATGGTTGGACTCGATGATCTCAGAGATCCTTTCCAACTATAAAAATTCTATGATTCTATGATTCTAAGAATTTTAACTTAGAGGTGTGCCTTAGCGCCAGAAGATTGATGAGCTTAAGCACTAGTTTGGATAGTGAAATTCAGTGAAATTCAGGTCATGACAATCAGATTATACTGCTTCCAACACACAGTGTCATTAGGATTGTATTTTCTTATTTCACAGCTTTTCATATCCCTTACACATTGCTAGATATTCCCCTGTTTTTTCTGCTTAGGAAGGTTGGAAAACATGAACAAATGAGTAGGGAGATCATAGCACAGACTAAATACATTGTAAAGAAGATGGCTACTTTTTCA
>VXBH01005538.1:611014-640289 GCA_013400035.1 Rynchops niger
TGCAAGTGGATATTTTTAGTCTGAGAAATAAAAGATTGCAAGTTTAGGCACATTTTTCCTGCAATAGCAGCTGGAGATCATGCTGAAAATGCATCCCTTGAAGTATGAAGTAAGAGACGAATAAGTCACAGCAGCAGCAGTATTGACTACAGCAATGTTTTCCCTGAATGCACTTTGCTTATCTGTCTCTGCTTTGACCATAAAAGATTCTTTTTTTATAATAAAGAAAACTAGTGATTTTCTAGACAAAGATGCGTATTTCTCCATTAAGGTGTCTTTTGATGCATTATATGTCATCTCCCATAATCCATCTTTTTTTTTTTTAATCGCCCCACAAAATCACAAGGTTTCATGCAAGAAATTGATAATTCACATTAAGCGTTTACAAATATTTCTACTTGAGTAAATCTTTTCTTTCCAAATGCAGTCCTTAATAGCTAATTAGGTTTTCTAATAGCATTGGTTACCATCATGGGGGTTATGTATGAAAACTGTTCCATCAGCAAAATTAAAGGATAAAGCACTTATATATTTTTTCAATGTTTTATGCTTCACTGATTCATTTTTCTCTTACTTTTAAAAACACAGACACGTTGTCTTTAAAGGCAGCATATTAATGCCTTCCACACTGTAAATAAAGCACACAAATGTCAGCCTGGACGGTTTTAGTTGCACTTAAGAAAATTCAAATTTGTAACAGACCTGACATTTACCTCATAAGTCTGTTAAAGAACCATAGCAATGAGAGGTTTTTTAGCATAACCCTTAAAAAAGAACCCTTAAAATCGTCTAACACTGAGAACTAAATCAGAACAATGGTTCAACACCATCAAGGAACTGGGGTCCATTTGATTTTTCTTCTGTCATTTTCTACATTTTTTTTTTTTTTTAAGACCCAAAACTATCCAAGTTGATATCTTTAGTTGTTTGCAGTATATATGTGTTACTGCAACAAGAATGAGAAACTGTAAACCCTAACTTCTGCTTTGATTCATAGCAAAGCTTGAATCTGTCTTACATGGAGAATCCATTTATACAAACCACATGATAGGTAAGGAATGCATTTGTCAATTAAAAGGTGTGTTTGTTCCTTTTTCTGCAGAACTTTAAAGTTCTTTCTTCTGTGTTTTCCTTTTGGAGCCAAAGAGGAGTTTTCTGCTTAGCATACAGAAAAGAGGCGTCAGCAATGTTCTTTAAAGTATGTAATAAGATTTTGGTCTCTGAGGTTTTGGTGACTTCATTTCTTAGTGAAAACAACAACACCAAAACAGCTGGATTGTTCTTTTCCCAGACTGGATGCACTCTAACCTAAGAATGAGGTTCGTATGTCAGGCTTTTTTCCGTACTTCCTTTCGACATTCTTCTGGAGTTTGTTAAAGTTTTTTTGGGTTTTTTAGTGTTAAATGTAATTAAGCATCGAAGTGTCATTTTTTCCATATTTCATTGCTGGGGAATTACCTATATATTTTATATTTTTCTTGACCCTTCAACTTGTCAGTTTTATGAGCATTTCTGTCAGGGTACCTATTTGCTAAAATAGATGTAGAGAATACATACAAATATCCTGCTTATGGATGAATTTCTAGTTCTGTCAGATCCTACCTGTGTATGTTTCATAAACACATTTGATGCTTACCACATTTCTAAAGATATCAGGTCTTAGAACCACCTATTTTGAAATCTAAGAATTGCATTTTGGAAAATGTGTTTCCAAGTCTAAAGTGAAAAAAAGTATCTACAAATATAAGCAGATTAAGAAGATACCAGCCTTGAAATTTCAAAGAACCAAAGATTAAGAAATCATTAAAAGGATATTTTTAAAGTTTCATAATTTTTATGAACTTATCATGATTTTAGGGGTCATAATTGAATTTGATCCTTTGTAATGTGAAAAACAGATGTTCGGGAAACTTTTTTCTTCTTCACTTCCTCCCTCAGTAATTTTTCTTTCTTTGCACAATTATCTCACATATTTATTTCCTGTATGAGGCAGATCTACACCACAGTGCAACTCACCACCCACAGTTAAGGAGAAGTATTCTGCCACATGAAAATAAAGAAATGTATCCTGTATCAGCTGCTCTCCTTTGAATGAAAGAAGAAATATGTTTCCAACCTTCCAGCTTGACAAGTTATGTATAAACCACAGAGCACATCCCTATTTATTTATTTTTTCTTCGTCAGTCACTAGGATGATTATATTTATATATACAAATTATATAATGAAAAGCAGAAAAAAAAGTGGATAGAAAAGATGGATGTAATTACTTCAGTGCTCTTTGTAATTGTCTCCAGACAGAATATCCTCATCTCATGCCACTTAGACAAAATATAATGCTTTAGATGTGGAGATATGCTTATTATTTGCCTTTTCTATAATGCTTGACAAAGCTATGGGTGTACATCAAGTTCTTTTTGATGTTCTTTTTTGCCCACACTTACATGAATGGTAGGCTTCCTTTCCTCAATTATTTTGAATCTCTAGGTAATAAATTTACTGAATGTAAGAATAGCCACACTTGGTCAGTCCAATGGTTAGTCTTGTCTTATATTTTATGAGCAAATATGAGCAGGAATGCATGATAAGGAAAAAAAGCATAATAAGCAAGAGCTCTGTAGAACTAGCTTTTGCCCAGGAAAACTCCTTTGTCCAGTGGTTGTAACCGGAAAACTTTTCCAACCAGTATTCACAGCTGATGTCTTCTAAAAGTTTTCTGCAGAAGATTCTGGCTTTTCAGTGCTCCAAAAGTCATAGTGAACCATAGCTGTTTTGTGTGTCCCTGTTACCTTTGCATAGAAATGAGGGAATGGTGTTGTAGTGTTAGCCCTCATCTAAACGTGGAGCCAGGGGTGCCACACATCAGAATCCAGACTGGGGAAATGTTTCCAGAGCCTACTGTATAGACATATTTTATAATACTTTTTTTGTTGTTGATAAGTGTTTCTGTACATCTCTCAATACCTTTGGATGTAGTTCCAAAGGGTAAAAAGCCCATCAACTGAGATATATGGAAAGAAATAAGTGCATTAAAAGACCTCTTCATCTGACTTATTGTAGGCACCTATCTTAATGATGAAGTGAATCACCCTCCTCAGAAACCCATTTATCTCCATTGATTCAACAGAAAAGCTTGGGTGACTGGCTTAGGCATAAATATCTAACTTTCAGTTACCTGTGCCATCCTGGGTGAATTACATTATTGGTGCACTCATATGTATTTAGAAAAAATCAGGCATGGTCTTATTATAATTGTTTTATTTTTCTTCAGAAGATACAAAAATTGCAAAAATATTTTAACATATTCTAACTTACATTTGGAAATACTGAACATTTACCTGTCTAAATTTTACTATGAGTATACTTGGTCTTTTATCATAAACATTATGCAAGGAGTGCACAAGTTATATTGACACACAAAGAGAAAAAGAGAGGCAATCCATTTTGTAAAATCTACCTGGCAAAACAGCACAGTGATGCTGTGGCACCAGAAACAGCAGAAACTCAAGTAGGTACGGTGTCATACCGTCAGGCCATGCAACATTATCAGATTTAGTCAAACAGTGATATACATGCATACCTATGGATCCGAGCCTGAACCTGCAAGTCAGAGGGATGACTCAGCTGGGCACTGGGCTCCTGTCCAGGCAGGCATACTGCTCTTCTTCCTGCACTCCCTCTGCACAATGGATTCTGTTATAGCCCTGGGACAAGCTTTCTCAGCTTCTCTACACTTGCAGGGTAAATATGATTATAGGATACCTTACTGAGGGCTTGGCTGAAATCAGCATTAAGGCTATTTTTAACACTTTTGTCATCCCCTGGAATATTTTACAAGCAACTTGTCTCCTTATTTATTTTCATAAATGTGTTTAAATAGATTTTTAAATTAAATTGTATTATTCATGTAAATGGAATAATTTGTTTCAAAATACAAAAAAAACCACCCTGAGTTTTAGGGTCTTCACTTTCAATTGCTGCAAAAACATGTTTTGACATAAATACACCATGTTTTAATAATTGGAAGCCATTTTTCAAATGTCAGTTCTGTGAAAAACATCAGACAGATGCAACTACACACCAGAAATATTTTACGTGCTTCCTGAAAACATAACTTTAAGGTGATTCTTAGTGTTCAAATTTCCTTTCAGTCCTTTTCAGTCTTTTCAGTTCTAATTTACTTTTTTTTTTTTCTTTCATTTGGTAAAAATATTGTTCCATCTAGAAAATTGGTATTTAAAGACCAGATTATAAAATATTGACTTAATCCATAGATGGTATTACCCGTCAGTAGGATTGCTCAGAGGAAAAAAGATGACCCAGCTTGATTGAAAAGTTTTACTATTAAATATACTACACTCTCCTGTTTTCTGGAAAATTGTACACACAATTTCTTTTTGCATAGTGCTCTGGATTGAATTTTGTCTGCAGTTTACAATTCTGCAGTTTAGGGGTTCCTGATACTATCTAAATATCCTGTTACAAATATGTCTAAATATCCTGTTACAAATATAATTATATATATATAATATCACTTGAACTTGTCAGTGTGAATTTTATGTACATTTCTCTCTGGAAAAAAAAAAAAAAAAATTCTTCATGGGAAAGACGGAAAGTCTTTGCATGATTGGTCTCATTATCACCTACATTTGCTGTTTTCCCAATGCAGGGATCATCTCCAATTTCATTATGGTTTGTAGCTCAGTTCATTTTGCAGATCACAAAATCAGGGAATAATCCAGGCTGGAAGTGACCTTGGAAATCATTTAGTCCAACCCCCTGCTCAAAGCAGGTCTGATCAGATCAGGTTGCTCAGGGCTGTGCCCAGTCAAGTCTGTGTGCTGCAAATAAAGGGAGATAAGAATTCCTGGATCCTTTGCTGTACTGGTCTAAATTATCTTAATGATACCTCCTAAAATATGAATGTAAAATTTTATCTTATATGAAATGAAAATAGTCTTGGGAGAAGTTAAACAGAGCATTCAGGACAGCTGCTAAAACATGGTATATTGTACCTCATTCATTATTAATTGGTGCCAAAACTAGACAAATACATTAACTTCTGAAAGTGTTTAACCCTCTATTGACTCATTTCAGCATCATCATAGTAACTCAAAGTCTCCAAAAGACAAACAATAGAGAGAAGCTCGAACAAGGAGCAAAGGAAATGAGAAAAGTGAGAAAACATCTTCCAGCAAATGATTGAGGCTTTATTCTTGAACACACATGCTATCAAAGTGGCACAAAACCTTTGAACTGTAGCCTCATTACTCCTAAAACAGACACCATTCCATGAGTGATTAGTATCTACTGACACTGTTTTAGAAAGAGAAGTTGTGATCATATTTTCAAGGACAAGAAGAAACCATGGTGGCCATATGTCTTGGTTTCTGTAATTTTCTTCAGACTTGAAAAAAGAAATTAAGTCATTTTTTTCAAATTTCCAGACAAATGACCACTGTGCATGCATAGTTTACCTGCACATGTGCTATACAGCTCACTTGAGCATGCCCGGTAGAGGTAATATGATCCAGATGTATTAGACTTACAATGCATGTACTGCATGACACATGCTCCCATATTCCCTTTGGAGACTGTGTGCCTGGAAACATGGGAACACTAAGCATAATAAAAAATTCTGCCTAAATACCTTTAAAGCGATATTCCTAGAGGTTTTTTGACAGTAACTTTCTGTATGGATCTCAGTTGCTTCATGTAACAGAAGAATCAGTCTATCATATATCAATCAATCTTCATATATCTCAGTTAGTATTAGCAACACACTTTGCCACTTAAGTTAGACTTTCAAATGCAGCCACGTGGCATGCCAACAGAATGGCTCAAAACAGAATGAATGCCTCTATATCCTGTTTCTAAATTTTCAGTTTTCTTAGAGATAAGTAGTCTCTAAGGTAACTAAAGAGAAATCCCTGATATTCCTGTTAATTTTTTCTCTCTTCGAATATTTTTAAAACAGCCACTAATCTTCTTAAGACTTTCATGAACCAGGTGCAAATATGATTGTTTCTACATTGAGTTTTGATTGATCTGCTTGGTTTTGGGGGAGTTTGTTTGATTGTTTTTAAATTACTCTTTATTTTGTGTAAGCCTGAGAAAACTTCTATTTCATGTCATTGAGAACTTCACATACAAGTTGAAGCCCTGAACACCACCATTGCTAAACTTCATGGTCTCCACCTCCAAGAGTTTTGAGAGGCAATTTCTCCCTACGCTCTGAAAGGACAGAGCATACCTTTATTGAGCAGCATCCAACTAGAACAATATGATTGGTAAGTGTTTCACCACTGGCTGTCTTAATGTAGCTGGGCTTCAGCGGGTGTTTGTCCTCATTCATTTTCAAGTATCAGCGTCTTTGTACTTCCAACAGCATGGTAGTGTGTGCTAGATTTCAATCATTATTGTATTGTGTTGTTTGCTGTAGGCTTTTAGGTTTTCCACAAGTATAACAGATAGCACATGGAGTCTTCCGGACAACTGGAGAAACTTAACAAACTGAACTGTGAAAGGCTCAAGGGGCTTGTCTGCAGCAGATCACTCCTAATTCACAAAAGATTCTTCTGAAGGGAAACCCAGCACATGTTGTTTGGAAAACAAGGATAACAAGGAGCAGACTCATCTCATGTTGCCATGGGAATACTCTTTGTTATATGTCTGAACAGTGTAGAAGTATTCATGAGTCATCTCTATAAGCCACATAATGAAAAATAGGGAGCAATAGGACTAATATGCATGCTTTCTGCAGGAAATGACTTACTATCTGGACACAGATAATTTTAGAATATCTGACAGAAATTACCCTTGGTTTACTGCAAAATGACCTCAACACATTTCTTTTAAAACATTTTTGAAAAATTCATGTTTCAAAACAAGACAGTACCAAAGAATAAAAATTACCTCCCAAGTACTCTGCCAAGGTCACTTTTCTTTGGTTTTGTTTTGTTTTGTTTTTTTATTCTTCCTTTTTGTAGGAAGTAGTCAACATAGGAAATAGTCAGCTTGGGTTTATGGAGGGAAAATAATTCTCTAACAACCTGAGTGCCTTTAGCAATGAGGATATTGGCCTGGTAGATGAGGGGATAGCAGTGAGTATTGCCTATGTTGACTTTTGTAAAGTTTTCAACACTGTTCTGTCCTCATATACAAGCTGACTATGTATGGACTAGGTAAGTGTCCATACTTATCTATGGATGGTGGATCTAAAACTGGGTAAACTACTGGATTAAAACAGTTGTGATCAGTGGCATGAAGGTGCAGGTAAGCCATTAAAAGTATGCCTCAGGGGGTGATACAGGGGTGGAAAACAACTATTAAGTTAGTGGAAACAAGTTTGGGTAATATTATTAATGGAATATTGTCCATGAATCCATAGATCCAGTAGGGCAATTTAACCACTTTTCATGCATGAAGGTTTGATGAGAGAATAAAATAAATTATTATACAATATTATTACTTTAAGAATTGATTCAAGCAGTTCTAAATAAAGATAGAGATCAACCTTTTAGATCCCATGTGATTTGGGGAAAACATGGTCAGATAAGGCTTGAAAAATACTCTTCAGGACTTGCATCCTGAACTACAGTATTTTGTCATTTCTCCTTCTTCCTAACCTATTCACCCTTGGAGGTCAATCAAGGTCATGGTTTAAATGTTATTGGAATGGGTGAAAAAGAAATATTGTAGGACTTATTGATAGCAGAATTATAGGAGACTAAATTAAGCCGACAAAAATGAAAAGATAATTTAGTCCATATTCCTCGTTTATGTATTTGGCACATTTTAACATTCTTTGAGGGATATATAACAGATATGTTATGAGTTAAAAAGGGAAGCCAAAAATAATGCTAATTATATTAAAGGAACAGAAAAAAATGTGGTCACAGGAAAAAAATAAGCTACTACATCAAGATAACCTCACTCAAGAAGAAAGAGCGCACACAGGTAGAGCCTATTTTACAAAAAGTCCATTATCATAGTTAATGCTTCAGACACAAATTACGTGGAAAGAAGTTACAAATAACTGTGACAATGTCTTCAGTGCACTTAACTTTGTTTTGCTGCAGAAATACTCTGTGAAAGAAGAGGTTTGGGGAGAAAGGCTCTGAAGTATCCTCTCACCTGAATTGTTCTGTCAGGCAGTGTCATGGTTTGAGCCTCAAACCAGGACAGGGAGTTTAGCAGGTTTTTTTTTTTTTTTTTTTTTTTGTTTTTTTTTTTTTTTTTTTTTTTGTTTTGTTTTGTTTTGTTTTGTTTTTTTCCTTAGGAGTGAAATATTTTAACTTTAATGCCTTCATTATGATTTGAGGTACCTCTGTGATAGCATCCTGGTCCTGATGCTTTATAATTACCAGCTCCTCCTCTGTGATCTTCAGTTGCTCTTTCTGGGGTGTGCGTAAGGTGTCTATTCACACTTGTGAAGGGGAATGATAAAGGGTTGCTACAGTTGCACATAGCATTATCCACCCTTCTGTTCTTCTCTAGAGGAGAAACACCACCTGGCCACTCATGGTAACTTATCACATAGACATGATGCCTCTATCCCCTAAATAAATCTCTGCATTAATGCGTACTTAACCTCTCTCCTCTGGAGAACAGAGGTATCTTGCCTCTTCCGTGACTTTCACACTAGATTTTGAGGGGTGGAAGTGGGGGGCACAGGGATAGGAAGAACATCTTAGCTTCATTACAGAGTCTTTTGGAATTATGCTAAGTAATATTACAATTAATGCCTTATACCCTTTTGACTGTGAAGATCTATGAGTATTTCTCTAGGTTTCCTTGTATGTCTCTCTCTTACACACTTAGTCTATGAGTATTCACTTTGAAATAAAAATACAGGACACAAACTGAACTTGCCAAAAAGTCTTTCAAAAACTTTGAAACTGGGTGAGACAGACAGCAATGCCATGTGAGTTTAACCCTGTGCTTCACTCTGCTAAAGGTAGTAAGTTTTTCCCCACAGTAACAATGTTATCAGAGAGGAGAATCTTCAATGAGACAGAACAGTAATCCCATAAAACTGATGTGAGCAAGGGGGAATTTAGAGACAGTGAGTTACTTCTGACCACAGTCAATTACTTGACTTCCTTAATTTATCCCAGGAGGTTAGCTGTAAAGTCACTTCACAGTGAAACCACAGAATCTTACATCAGCAGAGTAACAGTTAAAAGTTAGTAAAACACAGGTCTTTTCTAAAGTTGCCTTGAAAGACTCTGCTTGCTTAGATGCCCTTGGCAAATTAGTGACTGCAGCAAATAAATGCCTGTTAGGTTGGGTTTTTTTGTTTCAGTTTCACATTATTATAATTAGTGTTGCAATATTTATAAATAGAAGTATTCACAGAAAGAGAGGAAACAGAGAAAAGAAGACCAGGATAGTAGTCTGATTAGTTAGTTAGTTTTCATGTGACTGTCAGAGAAAACTGATCAAACAGCATTTTGCCCCAGTAGATCACAAAAAAAAATGCCTATTTCCAAAGTTTAGATTAAAAGATATATGCTATAGTGAATGGCATTTTCAAAGTAAACAAACATGATTTATCTATGTTCCTCAAATGTTATGTTTATATTCTGTTGATGTTTATGTCCAGCTAAGAAATCACAGAGATGATGGCTGATATGAATAATCAGAAAATCAGATAAAAAAAGAAAAAGAAAACAGTCAAATTGTGCTCTGATAGTGATTCAGCATGATGTATTCTTTCATCAGTCTGGTAAGTCTAGTTTCTCCAGTTATTCTTTTCATACTGTCAGTAAAAGTTTCAAAGAAGAATGTTATATGCCAACTATTAGAAGATCAAGTTTCAGAAAATGTTGAAGTTGACTTAGAAATCATGAAATTAAAAAAAAAAAAGAAATCAAGATGAACCCTTTTTTCACCTTTTAATTTCTTTATAGGAGACTCATATCACATGTCAGAATTCATGTTGTGATCAGAGAAACAAAAACTTCTTTTCCTTTTTTGAAAGCTATGATGAACATAATCACTTCACTCAGGGAACAGAGTAAAAAGATTTGGATTAGCAAGACCTGCATGTGAAGATGGGAATGAACAAAACTGTTCTTCCATTACAGAAAAATGCAAAATTTCAGCCTGAAGTATATACACAAAAGTATTTGGATGTCTTAAGTTGTCTTAATATTGCCTATAAATTGGCCATCATTATATAAAATTGCTAAATGTCTCTCTTACTTATTTTTTTCCTGAGATAAAGATCTTAATCTGTAAGATAAAGGCCATAATTCACTGGAAGACCTCTCTTAAAGTACGGTACATAAAACAATTAGCTGTCTTCAATTACAAATGTTAATATGCTTATCTTATGTTTTAATACAAATGTATGTTTGATATCTGTCTATAATTCTTCTCTAGGATTCTCATCACTCCCTTTAGGCAGGAGTATTACATTGTATTTTATTATATCATATTCTAGTCTGTTAATTATATATTATATTATATTATNTTATTCCTAATATCTAATCTAAATCTACACTCTTTCGGTTTAAAACCAAAACCACTTGTCCTAATGCTACAATCCCTGATAAAGAATCACCCCCCACCTTTTCTGTTGGCCGCCTTTAAGTACTGGAAGCCTTCTATGAGGTCTCCCTGAAGCCTTCTCTTCTCCAGGCTGAACAACCCCAACTCTCAGCCTGTCCACATAGGAGAGGTGTTCCAGCCCTCTGATTATCTTCATGGCCCTCCTCTGGACTCGCTCTAACATGTCCATGTCCTTCTTAAGTTGAGGGCCCCAGAGCTGCACGAAATACTCCAGGTAGGGTCTTACCAGAGCATAGTAAAGGAGCAGAATCATCTCCCTTTACCTGCTGGCCACACTTCTTTTGATGTAACCCAGGGTGCAGTTGGCTTTCTGAGCTGCAAGCGCATATTGCCAGGTCATGTCCAGCTTCTCATCCACCATTATCCTCAGGTCATTCTACTCAGGGCTGCTCTCAATCCATTCTCTGCCCAGCTTTTATTTATGCTTGGGATAGCCCTAACCCAGGTGCAGAATCTTGCGCTTGGCCTGGTTGAAATTCATGAGGTTCACACAGGCCCACCTCTTAAGCCTGTCCAGGTCCCTCTGGATGGCATCCCTTCCCTCCAGCATGTCAACCATGCCACACAGCTTGGTGTCGTCAGCAAACCTACTGAGGGTGCACTCAATCCCACTGTCCATGTTGCCAACAAAGATGTTAAAGAGCACTGGATACAATACTGACCCCTGAAGAACTCAGCTTGTCACTGGTCTCCAGTGGTCTCCATCAAGCTGTTGACCACAACCCTTTGAGTGTGGCCATCTAGCCAGTTCCTTACCCACTGAGTGGTCCATCCATCTAATCCATGCCTTTCCAATTTAGAAACCAGGATGTTGTGCAGGACAGTGTCAAACATTTTGCATAAGTCCAGATCATGTCAGTTACTCTTCCCTTATCCACCAACACTGCAACCCCAGTGTAGAAGGACACCATATTTGTCAGGCACAATTTGCCCTTAGAGAAGCCATGCTGGCTGTCACCGATCACCTCCTTACTTTCCATGTGCCTCAGCATAGTTTCCAGGAAGATCTGCTCCATGATCTTGCTGGGCACAGAGGTGAGACTGACTGGCCTGTAGTTCCCTGGTTCTTCCCTTTTTCCATTTTTAAAAATGGGGGTTATGTTTCCCCTTTTCCAGTCAGTGGGAACTTCACTGGACAGCCATCACTTCTCAAATATGATGGATAGTGACATAGCAACTTCATCCACCAGTTCTCTCAGGACCCTCAGATGTATCTCATCAGGTGCCATGGTTTTGTGCACATTCACATTCCTTAGATCAGGTCTGAAATGTGTTCTTCTCCCAGTCCCTGCCTTTGCCTTCTGCAACTTGGGAGGTGTCCCTAGAGCACTTGCCATTGAAGACTGAAGCAAAAAAGTCATTGAGTACTTCGTCCTTCTCCATATCCCGGGTAACCACGTTTCCCATTTTCCTCTGGAGAAATGTTAGCTTTCCTAACCTGATCCATGGCAGCTCAGAAAATTTCTCTGTTTTCCTCCCAGGCTATCCATCCTTGCTTCCATCCTCTGTAGGCTTCCTTTTTCTGTTTAAGTTTGTCCAGGATCTCCTTGTTCATTCAGGCCTCCTGACATTTTTGCCCAACTTCCTCTTTATTGGGATGCATCACTCCTGAGCTTGGAGGAGGTAATCCATGAATATTAACCAGCTTTCTTGGACCCCACTTCCCTCCAGGGATTTAGCTACTAATTGCGCAGGTCAGTAAGACTGCCTTATTGTTAGCCATGTTTTGGAGAACATCAAGCCTGTTTCCCATGGTATCATTTATCGGTATTAGTACAATTCAGCTTAGTGAAAAACCCATACGCTATTAACAGTTGTGCCTGGGAATATATTTTTTTACTGATCAATAATCGGTTTTAAGATCTGAAATCACATGAGCTGCATAGTATCCCCTTGACTTCCTAAATAACATAACAGCACAGTCTCCTAGTGATACTGGCACTGCTGCACCAATCTTCAGTCTTTGCTTCACAGCAACTATATAAAAATATTTTGTCCTTCACTGTAGTAATGCCATTGCATGTTGATAGTTACTACGGTGGGTAGGGTAGGATATTATCCAGTGTTGGGTTTTGTGCCTCTAACAGAGGTCATGTAAGTGTAACCAGAAACCGATATATATTTAGAAGCATCTCAAAAGTCCCTGCAAATTTAAGTTCAGGGGATCAGTGACCTTCTACTTGATCTTTCTTCCTTGATTTATTCCCTCCCAGAAAAGGGTCTAGGATTGAGAATGGCAACATCAGTTAAAATATCTCCTCAAAAATCACAGGGGAGAAAATGAGGTAAATCCCTATGTTCCTTCTAAATTGGTGGATTATAACAGACATTTTTGACTAGAAAACTGGAGATGAAACAGACTGATTAGGTTAGAGCTTGGACAACGTGTTGCTATTTCAAGTCTGTTAGGAAGGAATACGTACAGTTTTGTAAGTGTTCGGAGGAAATTGCTTTGAAAGCAAGGGAATGAGAGACATCTCAGATATTTTTACTCTTTCAACATGAAATAAATCCCTTTACAAGACCATACGAGTTTGCCTGTATCAACCACAATTTATGCAACACTTTTTTCTACTGGCCTAAAAGACCAAAGTTTAGCAAAGGAGGTTCACATCTCGCTTTGCAGTTTAGCTATGTGAATATCTGTCCTGAGATAGTTAGCCAGTTGCCAAACCTTACTCCTTTTCTGAAATTAAAAATTAACTTTCTTTTCTTGTTCTGGCCTTAACATTTTTTGTAATTTTATCTAAAATCATAAAGTGCCCACTGTTTTGCATAACACCGTAGCTGCCAGAAGCACATGGTTACATATTAAAGTCATCTTTTATTTTACACCACAAGTTAGTCTTTGTCATTTCTCAGTAGGCAGAAGGGTTAAAAACTGTAATACATAGCCATTTTGAAGAAAAAACAGAAGACGGATACTAAAGTACTTCTGTTTATCTTAAAATATGAGTTCAAGCCAGTCTCAATACAGAAGAGAACCCTAGCTCATGACTTTCTTCTACAGGTTACACCAACAGCCCTGCAGTTTATTACTGTTTGAAGTCTATTTTGTTCTTTTCACATCCAGTTCCTGTTCCAGTTCACTCCACCAGTAATTTAACATCCACCTACTTTAATCTGCTATTGGAATTAATGAACAACACCTGCCACAGTGACTTCCCAGGATAGCTGGAGCTTTAGACGTTTATTATGATTTTTTTAATAAGTCATACTACTAAGCGGAGTAAAGAAAAGAGATCTGCTGCTCTGTTTCATGTGCCGAGTCTATACAGATCTGAGTGAGATATCACATGTAACAGTGATTACAGCAAAATTAAACCTTGATTGTTGCCAAATGGTTGTTGTTACACAGACCACAAAACTAATACACCTGTATCCGATAAGCAGTTTTTGCTTCAAAGTGGCTTTATATGTACTGTATTTACATATAAATATTTTATTCTTCTGGCATCAGAAGTATTTGTGGTATACAAATTCCCTAAGTGAAACAACAGAATGTGAACATTTATTTAAAGTGTTGGCACTCCAAGCACTGAAGCAAAGCATAATGGGTTAAAGTAGTAAACAAACTAGTCGTGAATAATGTAACTGATTCCACATTCTAAATAAATTCATACAGTTCCATGCTTCATAAATCAATTCTGCCCATTCTTTTTCCAACCTCTAAATCTATTCTTAATTTTAATTATTTTTTTTTCTGCATTCCCTATTTTGTAACCTTTCCACATAATTTCTTCTCTCTCTATGTCCATCTTCTATACTACTTGCCCTTTATAATGTTCTTATATTTGTTTACTAGTTGAATTTCTATTTACACAATAATCTCACAGACCTCTAATTTTTAAATTGTTTAGGAAGAAGTCCTTGAAAATGATCAATATCTGAAATTTGAATGTCATTGGTTGTCTTTGATGAAATACATGAGGCATGTAGTATATGTTGTTCCAGAACTGAATCAGCATGACTTTTCTGTTTTGGTTCAAATAATTGTGTTTGCAAATGTCTATGAATATACTTAATTTAAATGAAATGGGGTGAACAATCTGATAGTAAAACCTTGTATGATAATATTCAGAAAGGAGAATACAGAAAGTTATGGCTGAAGAAGAAGAGAATTCCATTTACAATTTGGAACAGGCATTCATGGTTATTTTTTCATCATTTGCTCTGTTCTAGTTTCAGCTAATGGAAAGAGAGAAAGAGATAAGCCTGTGCCTGAGAATTTTTCCTGAAATTGTAGAAAATCCAACTACAGCAGTCCATTAGGAATACAACAAGTTTCCCATTGTCACTTGTCAAATCAGCTTTCAAGTATTATAATAATAAATATTATTTCCAAATAGTGTATGCAATAGTCACCAATACAAAGCTCTGTCCCAATCTGTGCAAATAGATTCTGAAGTATGTACTATCACATCCTGAGGCAATTCTATATTTAGCATAATAAATGTTATAAGAATCCAAGGTCATTAAGAAAAGCCATTTAAATAACATTAATCCTTGGTTTAAAAGTCATCACAGATATTTGGAACCTAACATATCCCCAGTGAGTTTTCAAGACCTGGTATATTAAATTCTGACCTGAGTTGCAGGAAAGAAGTGCAGCAAGCATACATACAGCAACAAGAATATCTGGAAATACCAGTGAAGCAGAGCAAGTCTTCTGCCCTTTATTGGCAGGAAGAAGCTGCTGGAAAGTTTACAGATGCACAAATGTGAGAAACCATGATCTGTAGAAAATTAAGTTAGACAGCTGGCATTGACCAAGTGCCTGTTCCTAGTGACTACAGTGCCAGGTCACTGAGGTAAATGAGAATTACTCACAATGGTCTTTTCCTCATTACATAAATTCTTAACGAATAAGTTTCTTTTGCCATCATGTGTCACTACAATGAGCAGAAAGCTTTGAAATAAGTTGTGATACAGAGGACACAATCGCTTTCAGACCCACACAGACATGGGTACGAGAACAGCTGATACGTTTTTTGCAGGATATGTAACATCAGTCCTAATGGTTTCTGACATCACTTCTCATATCATGAGATCCCTTGTCAGAAAAAGAATAGTAACAACTAAACAAACAAAAAATGCATCACATTTCTTTTCTTCTAAATCCAGTTCAACAGTTCACCATTCAAAACCATTGAAAGACTGGCTAAAATTGTGCAGACAAGACCTTCAGCTAAAGAAGTCAACATTTGCTTAGGGCACCATGTTTCGAGAAAGCTGTGGCCCAGCTGGAGGAAATCCAGAAAGGAATAAAAAGTAAGATCAACAACGTGAAAATCATGATTATAAGGAAAGACAGAAAGAACTGTTGCTGTTTAGTCTGAAGAGGATATAGAAGGCGAATGCAACATCAGTCTTAAAATATGCAAAATATTACTGCAAACAAGAAAAAGAATGGAAAAATCTGTTCTCCAAATCTCAGTTGGGAATAAGACTAGAAATCATGGGATTAAATTGCAGTTAAAGTGATTTAGTTTAGACATTACAAAAAAATACTAAATATTACCAAAAAGAAAAAAAAAAGAAGTAATCTCTGGAAATGATTGCCTGGGAAGGTTCTGGATTACCCATTATTAGCGGTTTTTATGAAAAGATTTGGCAAACAGCGGTAAGGAATAACAAGTGTAGAGGCAGAGGCCAACTGCCAGGGGACAATTTACTCCACAGAGTAACCTGTCTCGGTAGCAGAAGTCCTTTGGGTCATCTGTGAAAGAAACAGTCTCTCTCTTTCTCTCCCATTCTTACAACCAGTTGCCTACTCTGCTTTAGGTGATGCACAGTGATTTTAACAAAGTAAGTTTCTGTCCCTGTGAACAAATTCAGATGAATGAGATGCAACTGTTCATTATCATTTAAGTGATCCTTATCAAAACCCTGCACAAGTACTTTTTTGTAAAGGACTAAGATAGACATTGAATGAAAAGACAGAACCAAACAGAGCGTCTGATTGAGGGTGGAACCACCAGTTTCATCAATCTCCTTATAACAATCCCCAGGTAATTCCTGTCCCCAGTGGACCCAGTGCTACATGGAGCTCTTTTCCTTCAATTGCCTGCTGCTAAGGTGCTGTGGTCTGCCTCACAGCTACCCTGTGAGGATGAGAACAAAAATACGGTGATGGTCACCTTCCCATCACCAATCTTTCCATGCCACTTTCAAGGTGGATTTTCTGATAAATGGTGCCAATGTGTTATACTGACAGCTGGAATAAAAATGTTTTTTCAGTTTGTGTTGTGTTAGCAGGATACTCACTCATGGACCAGGATCCTATTGTGCCAGACGCTGCACAAATTCCAGCACAAAAATGGTTCATAATCACAATTACTTTTTTTCTTCCTTTTAACTTGATTCATTGGATACCCTTGTTTTGATAAAGATTAAAAATCCACCAAAACTAGAATGAGATGTAGCGGAATCTTCTGGTAGTTGGAAGCTCATTTTCATTACTATTTCATTGGATCAGGTTATGTATAAAGACAGAATTGTACTCTGTATTCTGCTGGAAATATTTTCCAGGATTCAGTGGGAAACTGTGCTGTGATGCAGACATTTCAGGGACTTCAGCTTTGATGACTACTCATAAAGAGTAAAGACTGCATGGGTAGTTTTTAGGTGTTGCGTAACATTAGATGTCTAAACCTGTATTGTGTAAACTCACAATTTAAGTTCCTTTCAAATCTGTTGGATAGAAATAGTCACACAGGACAATCCATCCTGTCCTAACCAAACTGTCTAAAATATCCAGAAATGACCAAGTCAGTTTGCCTGCAGAAGTAACCATGTATCTCTTTGATTGTTGGTAATTCCAGGATAACTATCTTGTATTTAAGCAATAAAATCTTAAAATGCCATAAATTGTCTACTGCCCTCCCTCTAAATTGTGCTCTCTGTCTCTTTTAACCACCTCCCCACCTACTCTTCACCCAGGTGACTTTCTTGAATCCAAAAGGATTTTTTTTTACAAGGTGAAATGAATAAAATGACCAAGTTAAACAAAACCAAATGATGTCTGTATGAAATTGATTCCAATTTTTTTTTCCTCAGGGGAATGTTTTTACCATTCGTAGCTGTAACACAAAGGCCTTTGTGGGGTGTTCACACGACTCACACATGGGGTGGCCTGGATAACCCCAGCTATTAGGTCAAGATTGCGAGTGTGCATGGTGGTATGTGTGTATCGTGCACAGGATGGGCAGGAGGGGATCTGCTCCAAACCAACCACGTTAAAGAGGAAGACGACCACCAGCCAGATTAAACGGTAACCAAGGAATCAACCAGGAGAAGACAAATACTCTTGAATAGAATAAAAGGAACAGAAAAACAGAGGGATTCAGCCTGAAAAGAGGCATAAAGGCAGGATGAAGAGTTGCCAGGTGGGGGAGACCCTGCAGGGGGACCGGCAGCGGCTCCACCCGGCCACCCCCCCGCCAGGCCCTCCCGCGCCGGNNNNCCGCGGCCGCCGGCAGCAGCCCCCCCCCCAACCCCTACAGGGACCGGGCGGCCGCGGGGACACGCGGGGGGACCCACGCCGGGACAGGGGGGGCTTGTGACCCACGGGCCGGCGGCAGAGGGGGGCTACCTGGGGGCCAGGGGGTGCCGGGGCTGTGTGTGTGCTCCTGGGGGTTAGTTACGGGGGCTGGGAAACGCGTAGCTGTTTATTAATGCTCTGGAAGCGTCTGGTATCATGATTTATCTGTTGTATTACCAATATTGATCCTGAATGTATAGTTCACTGTGGGTTAATTACATGTCGTTAATAAATTAATAAAGTGCTTCGATTCTGACTCTGGCCTAAACTGTGTGAACGGACTAGCTTTTTCCTGGTGACTGCCTTTCCTGGGGGAAGCATGCGTAGCAACCAGTTACAATTAGCAGTGGATTACTTGTACGCAGTTCAAATAATAAAGGCAAGCACTGTTGATACTTGTCAGGAATGGTAAGAACTTTAAAATGTTTCAGATTTTATATTGGAATAACTAGAAGCCTTGCAAATTAGCCTGAAAGATTTGGGATTTTACTTCCAAGTTTCTCTCATCTGTATTCACAAGACTATTAGACTTAATAATTTTTAACTAATATATATAATTAATCCCCGACATTGATATCAAGACACTGTTGTAATAGGAATAGAACTGTACTTTTGTCTTATCCACTGTAGATTGATGAATCTTCTGTTGTATTTCTGGCATTTTTTCATTTCCACTTTTTAAGATAATTTGTCTCAGCAGATGACTTTTATTTGGTCATGTTATTCATATTACTCATCTAAACTTAGGAATCTGGGGGGAAAAAAACCCTGCAAAATTATTATTTTTTCTTTCTAGAATAAAAAACAGACCTGTTCAAAGATTTAACTGGTAGTTGAAGAAGAAACATACTTTACCACACTCCAACAGGAAAAAATACAATGCTTAATTTGTTACCATCGCAATTACTTTAATTCAAAGAAAAAAAGAAAACAAGTAGAACAACTTATGCTTTGCCAAACTCTGTCTTCCACAGAACTGTAAGTAAATGATTAAAGGCATAACTAAGTCCCTTAGATGTTTCAATTTCTAGCTGTGACAATATCAGCCATCTACATATAGTTTAATTATATGAGCATAATATAAATGTATATGTATATGCATATGTACATATATAAATATATTTACACGCCCATAGGTATATATGCACAGACACACGGGAAATGAAGGCAGGGGAGAAAGGGTACTAATTTCAGAGGAAGCATGTTAAATAAATAAGTAAGTAAATCCTTGATATTTATTGAAACAAAAATGGAAAATTGCTGCATGTGCAACCTTCCCCTTACCTCATATTTTTCCTAGCCCAGCTAGAGGTGATGGTTAAGGGGTGCTGTAGATAATGTTAACTGAACCTTTGGGAAAACCATAATGAAGTCATATTCTACAGACCTGTGTACACTAATACATTCTTTGTTCAGCTGGGCATCGTAATGTATCTAAATAATTAGTCTATGCAGCACTGCAGTAAAAAAGATTAAAACAAAACAAAGCAACTCCCTCATCCCTGCCTAGTTAAGCAGGATCTCCAGTGTTGCCAGTGCCATGTGTTCTACACTCATGAATCAGGACGCTGAATTATAAGAGTGGCTTAAGGATCATGGCCTTCAACAGCACAGTAAGTCTTGCCTCCTAGCTTTCAAACAAATAACCTTAACATCTATATATCTAACATTGTAATTTAATTACTTAGTGTTAAGTTACAAACTTTAGTGCTAGAACATCCTTTCAGGCTTTTCTGTCCAAAACATTTCTGCAGTTACAAACAGAACTTCCGGGAGTTGACCTGGTGTATTATTATTGTACCCAAGACAGGCCACAACAAAAAATTGCCTGTAAGTAAAGGCAATATTTTTTTTCTAGAGAAAATGTCATAATCAGGAAAAAGAGAAGACAAGGGTTTAGATACATTCACACTATTCTTCAGAAAACAAGTTTTCACCTTGTGGTAAGAAGGAGAGATTGAAAAACTTGTCCAAAACAGGTGGGATCCAAGTCCTCATCCGAAGTCCAGCTCCAGAATCTCTTGCAAAATCTAGAAAATTAGTCCATGAAGCTTTGGAATAGATATTTATTTTATATTCGTGTTACTGCAGTGGTCTATTAAACTCTCTAAGTCTTTCAATTAGCCCTTACTAAAATAGCTTATTTTCCCTAATTTTATCTTAGGGGATAGATATCAAAATATTTTGTCTATTGANTTTTGGACACATAAAATGACACTTTTCATGAAGACCCAGCTACAACCAGACAGAGGCTATTCAAACATATTTAAAGCAAGATTTTCATGGCTACTCTAATAAACATAATAAAAACCCTACAATTATTTTAATATCATGAGCTTGAATAAATAATTTATCATGATAAATAACAAAATTTCTGCTTTGTTACTAACAATTTGTTTACTGTAACTGATCTCCCTGTAACTTTTCTCAATATAGGTGATTTTTTTTTTTTTTTTNACGCCCATAGGTATATATGCACAGACACACGGGAAATGAAGGCAGGGGAGAAAGGGTACTAATTTCAGAGGAAGCATGTTAAATAAATAAGTAAGTAAATCCTTGATATTTATTGAAACAAAAATGGAAAATTGCTGCATGTGCAACCTTCCCCTTACCTCATATTTTTCCTAGCCCAGCTAGAGGTGATGGTTAAGGGGTGCTGTAGATAATGTTAACTGAACCTTTGGGAAAACCATAATGAAGTCATATTCTACAGACCTGTGTACACTAATACATTCTTTGTTCAGCTGGGCATCGTAATGTATCTAAATAATTAGTCTATGCAGCACTGCAGTAAAAAAGATTAAAACAAAACAAAGCAACTCCCTCATCCCTGCCTAGTTAAGCAGGATCTCCAGTGTTGCCAGTGCCATGTGTTCTACACTCATGAATCAGGACGCTGAATTATAAGAGTGGCTTAAGGATCATGGCCTTCAACAGCACAGTAAGTCTTGCCTCCTAGCTTTCAAACAAATAACCTTAACATCTATATATCTAACATTGTAATTTAATTACTTAGTGTTAAGTTACAAACTTTAGTGCTAGAACATCCTTTCAGGCTTTTCTGTCCAAAACATTTCTGCAGTTACAAACAGAACTTCCGGGAGTTGACCTGGTGTATTATTATTGTACCCAAGACAGGCCACAACAAAAAATTGCCTGTAAGTAAAGGCAATATTTTTTTTCTAGAGAAAATGTCATAATCAGGAAAAAGAGAAGACAAGGGTTTAGATACATTCACACTATTCTTCAGAAAACAAGTTTTCACCTTGTGGTAAGAAGGAGAGATTGAAAAACTTGTCCAAAACAGGTGGGATCCAAGTCCTCATCCGAAGTCCAGCTCCAGAATCTCTTGCAAAATCTAGAAAATTAGTCCATGAAGCTTTGGAATAGATATTTATTTTATATTCGTGTTACTGCAGTGGTCTATTAAACTCTCTAAGTCTTTCAATTAGCCCTTACTAAAATAGCTTATTTTCCCTAATTTTATCTTAGGGGATAGATATCAAAATATTTTGTCTATTGAGCGACTCTGAAATATTTAAAGGGAACATACTAGCCTTACTGGGTAGGACTATATAGAAATATAATATATAAAAATACATAAATTAAGGTTATGCCCCCCCAGCATCCTTTGATAGTGAGATCTGTGAATGATAATGTTCTATTCAAATCAATGTTTTCTTTTGTTGGTTTTTTTNCCTGCAAAATACAGTGTTCTACAGTATTTCTTTCTCTGAATGCCGCACTTTATCAGCAGGTTTCCCTGTTCCATTAAGTACTTTAGACAACTCAGACCAAACTTTACATTAAAGGTGACCTTATCAACATATTCCTGCTTTCACTTATTTGGTTATAATCAAAACCTGTTCTGACACATGAAAGATGTTCTCATCATGCAAAAAATATCTGGTCTGGCATAATAATTTGAAAGACAGCCAACAGTTTTACTTCATCGCTAACACTGAAATACTTCCTCTCACTGCCTTACTGCTTTATTATTTGTATTCTGAGGTTCAGTGCAAATGCCCACAATGGACTTTATTCTTTCTGGTTTTAGCAAACAGTTCCTACATCACTCTGTTGATGAATCTGTAGCAGATCAGTCAACTGATAGCTGCAGTATATATTATTTTCTTCTAAAAACAAATAGTCAAACCCAAATAAGTAAAGATGCAGAGACTTAGAGTTTTTGAGAATATAGAGGATTTTTTTTTTTAATTTCAGACTTTTCATCTTCCAGGACAAGTTAAATTTCAGATCCTGAGGGCCCACAACCATTCTCTGGGTAGGTTGATTGAAGTTTTCTGAGTGAGATTTTACTTAGTTTCAGATGAGAAATTCTTTAGTTCGGTATTTCCAATTTGAAGATGTCCAGACATTTTCAAGGACACGATTATAATACATTATTTTCACCTTTCTAAATTAGCATTCTTTTCCAGAAGGCTTTTCAATAGACCCTTGCGATATCTTTAGTTATGCTTCAGTTCTCTGAGCGATACACAAATAACTCTGGGTCAAATATTCAAAGGCATTAGGATATCTCATTCCTACTGAGTACCCAAGCCTAAGTGCATATTGCCAGTAGTTCCGTGATGTTATACTATGTGTTGTCTGATTACAAGGACAAGCTTTTTAAGTGGTTGAAGTTGACTTCTCTCTTGGTTTGGGATCAAATATTGCAAATTTGCACCCAGAATGTATTTCTTGTTTCATATTATCTCAGTAATAGTGTTTAATATTTTAACTTATAATTCAACATGAAGGAAAGGCATAAAAATCTCATTGAATTCACAGTGACAATAAATGGCAGCAAGAACTTTCATACTCAGAAGTGATGCCTTGGAGACTTTAGGGGGTTGTGATACCTGTCCAGGTAGTAATAAGAAAAAAACAGCAATAATTTACCTCTCTGGGAGGTTTGTCTGAAGTTGAAGAACACAAAAAGCTTGTTAAAGCAAGACATATAGCATTAGCAGTAACAGGTATGTCTCTTTTGTCACTTTCCATTCATTATTATGTTTCAGCCCTTCTGAATGAAGTTTTTGTATGACAATTTCTTTTTTCAGTGAGTTGGGAAGATGAAACCTCACAGAAATTATGATTAGAAAGAGGAAAGACTGTATTCTGAAATTTCACAAAATCTAGGGGTTTTATAATCTGTGAAATGATACTAAAATCAACAGACTTCCTTGTGTGTTAACATAATAAACTCAAAAGTTGCTGTGAAGCACAATATTTCTGTTAGTAAGAAGGAAAAAAAAATAATCAGCAGTACATTACTTGTCATAGCACATGAGAAGTCTTAACATCTCACAGCACTGTACTATATATAAAGCTCTTCAACATTATAGCAGAAATGCAGGATCTGAGTTACTACAAATTCTGAATTTAAAAATGCACAGCTTTCCTCAGGCTTAACTTTAAAATTACTGTTTCTGTTGTTGCACTTTTGTTTCCTTTATTCTACCCCTCACAAATCCCTGAAACTAATTGGAAATTCAGGAAATTTTGACATGTTGGGTTCAGTTCATTGATTTCCAATGAAGACATATAAACAGTCATAAAATGAAAGCTATTAATTTATTGATAAAATTAATTATAGATGGTCTTGCAGTCCCTGGTGCTTCATGTAAAATTGTTCCAGAGATAGGATGTAACTTCAGGTAGGCTGCCAGTTCATTTCACAATGATCCTGTAAAATCCTGTACAAATGTGTTTGCATGTTCTCTATAACACAAACACAAGATTGATACAAAAAAATAGGAAAGCATAAATGTTTATGCTCATAAATGAGCTAATGTTTTTCCGAGTAAATTAGTTTTGTAAGCTCAAAAGAATGAATAAGAAATAGAACTCTCTCTAAGATATCTTTTCCTCTGTTTCTAGAAAATTATCAAGTACCCTCTTCCTGCCTTTTTTTTTTTTTTTCCCCCTCCTGTTTTCTACCAATGAAGCTATTTCAACTATGGTTCTATGTTCATACACCCACAACTACAATTTATTCCCAAAAAAGTATAAAGATTCTTCAGCTTGCAATAATATTGAAAACTTATTTTATCCAGCGCTAAGTTATTCTGGAGTGACACAGAACAGTTGTGTTTATGGCACACATAGTTCCATGCAGTAAGCCCTCCAGAAGTCACTTACCATAACCTTGAAGTAGGGTATTGTTATGGTAATAGAGCAGACTATTAAAACAAACAGAAACCGTTTAACTAAACTAAGAAAACCCCCAAAAACTTATTCTTGAGCCCTAAAGAAAATAAACGTATGATCTGTTGCTTACACCACAACAGGTAGGAGCAGAGAGACTAGGTTAATATGAAGATTAGACCTCATTACTGAGACATTTCTCATGACAAATGCTGATGTAAAGTTTACAGTTATACAGTACATATTTATATGTAATATGCAATAGGACTGAGGAAATAAAACCGTAACTTCAGGAATGTGGGTGATATCCAGAGGGTTCATTTGGTATTTGACCTAAAAATCTAAAGCTATACAAGGCTATCTGCTATCAATAATTTTTTGTACTTATGGCCTTAGTCTTAGATTTAACTGTGTCAGCGGAAACTGCTGATAGGCCATCCAGAATAATAAAAAGAAAAAGATGCATTTTAATATTTTCTTTCAATATGCCATATAAATGTTTTGAATTAAAAATAAATAGAAAAAAAAAAAATGAAAATAAGATGTCTCAGGATATTGAGCAACTTAGTGAGTAAAGCATTCATAAGTAATAGGAGTAAGACATCCTGTTTATCTGAACTTTTACAGGTAGTATGTTGGATATTTTCTACCAAAATGGAAATATGTCCACAAACCACACTAGTTTCACAAAAAAAGAAGAATTTTCAGAGGAGGATGCAAAGAGATTTTGTATTTTTGTTAGCAGGTAAAATTGCATCAAAAGACTGAAATATATTGACCATAGTCAAAAGTGTTGTGCAGTAATTTTTTTTAAAAACTGCCATGTGTTTAATTAAGGAACCTAATTGTACATGCTGTTATATAAATATACTTACTAATCTGCCACATGTTTACCATTTGAAGCAGTAAGTTTCACTGGAAGTGCTAAAGAGTGTGCGATATACACAACATAAGGCAAGAGGCAGCTCCTGGCAAGGCATGCATGTGGATTTCCCAGGACTTCCCAATGACAAATACATCTTGTTATGACTAATGCTTTGTTTAAATAGTCAGAAATATTTTGTAAATCATCTATGATATCTTCTCATACCTCTGATATACCGTTATCAATATCTATCCTAGGACACATTGCCAGCAATAGCAACTTATAATTTATTTTTAAGAAATTCCTGTAATTTGTGAAGTGAAATGTAACCACAGACATAACCACAAGACCCATATATCTATCATTCTAAAGCTTGACTGAACGCTTTACTCAAAAGCTAAGAAAAAGTTTACTGTCTATGAAAACAGAAGGGCAAACTCAGAAAAAGGAATGGGCCAGCTTCTTTTTGACATGTAGAAACATTCCACCTATCAGGCCTGTCAGAATCCATTTGTTTTACTTTTTGGATGAAATCTCTGTTCTTAATGCGTCCTTTTAAAATAAGGCCTTAAAGGCCTTGTATGAAAGGAAAAAGGTTTTTTTTTTTTTTAAATCTGTAGACAGCATATGCTACATTATTTAAGCCAGAAATCTGGTCAGAAAATCATTTATTTATTTGGTCAGAAACACTGATGGAACAAAAACAACAGGGGAAAAAAAAAAAACCACAAACCCCAACTGCAACCCTTTTCAGTGATGATAAAACTTTTCTTGACAAGAGTTTTTCAGCTCCAAGTTATGTGACTTAATCTGCTTTCCTTCCTCTGCCTGGTTTGGGTCATACAATTGAACATGGGTCCATGCCTTCTCCAGAAACCTAACCACTAGGCTATGCTGTTGCTCCGCAAATACATTGGATATTCATTAAATGCAAAAGAGTGAGATTGACAACAGTCCGGTCACTAAGGCTCTCAGCTATGATTCAAATGATCCAGGCTCAATGTGCTGTCCCAATGAGCATTTAGTATGTTATTACACAATGTCGAACATTACCAGCAGAATAAGCTATTACTACCCAGTAGTCTGATCGTCAGAGTAAAGCTTTGATACATAGACCAACATGTTCATTTGATGGACGTCTACTGACATTAAAACATACAGTCTAAAACCTGTCTTGATATCATTCAGATGGAATGGAGTCCTGTCTGTGTTGTATTAAAAAAAGAAATTCGTTTTGTGTTCATACCCTAAAAATATTTTCAATGACTATTATTAGCATAATTCATAGCTTGATCTTAAAATGTGCTGAATATTCTGGGTCAGTTCAACAAACCCCTTACCAGATGTACAATTTAAAATATATCTCCCATATACTTCCAGGAAAAAAAAAAAAAAAAAGACTTTTTCTGACTTTCACTTACTGACACATTGGAAGGAATATGCCATTGGTCTGGAAGTCTTTGTAAGAAACAGGGTTTTTTTAGTTGATATAGTCAATAATCGTCAAGAAACTCGTGTGGTTTCTTGAAAGTCAAATTGCTACCATCTCAACCTTAGAAGGCCTTTAGTTTCAGGAAAAACCTAAAGTTTTCACCTAAATTCTTTTTTTCTTTTTTTTTCTTCATATTTTTGGTAAAGTTTGGGACTACTTTTTTTTTTTTTTACTTTTTTTAATGGAAATCTTCCATGTATGATAAATCCAGTTCTTCCATATAATTACACTGTGACTATTTCAATATGACAGTTCCATCATTTTTCCATTTAATTGGTTTGGGCTAGTAACTCACCTCTTTGTAAGAAGGAACTCACAAACTCTGCTATAATCATAGCAAGAGATCTAAGCCATTAACCATATAACCTGTAAGATATATTACCCTGTTTAGACTAAAATTTAAGAAAGCAGTTAAGCAAAAGATAAAACTTTCAACGCTTCAGTGTATTTGCTTAAATACTATGCTGAATAAAGGCACTGTGTAACTTGGTATCTGAGTGCAGATTTTTTTTTTGGAGGTGTATGGAACTTTTCATGAGAGGTTTCACTGATGGCTACCAGAAGGCTTCTTTGATAGGCAATCACAATGATGGTAAGATGAAAAGGTTTTGGGGTCATCTCTCCATTAAATGGGAAAAAAAAACCCCAAACCAACAAACAACAAACCCCACAAAGAAATAACTGAAGAAATACATTTCAGGTGTAAGCAAGGTACTTCGTGAGGTTTCTGTAGTACTGGTGGTAAATGCAGGGTGTCCTTTATCATGCTATGTATGCTTGAAAGGAAAAATGTCAGTTGATAAAGCCAACAGACAGTTAAAGAAGAAGTTTTGACCTAGTCAGGCGCTGAAAGACAGGCCTTAGTTCAGAACAGAACCATGGGAATATCGGGCTTGACAACTGCAAGTGAGAAAAATGCCTGGTTTGGTTTCCTCACACTGTGTTGAGAAGAATAAGGTTCCTGTAGCAGAGATACCTGTCTCATAAAATGAATGAGTTTGAGTCCTAACAGACTTAGAGCTCACATACTCCATCCCAACCAGACCCAGTACACCAAATTTTATTAATTACCTAGCAGGCCATAGTATAATACATGTAATATCCTGTTTTCAGTAGCCTGGAACTTTAACAAAGTTTAGTTGCTTGCGCTGACCAAGGACTGAGCCCATGGCCAGGAGAGGCAGTGAGGGTAGGAATCAACTCCTAAGTTCAGCAGGAGCATTCAGAAATTTAAATGGCTTCAAGAACTATGTCAGATGCCCTTGGGGTAACCTAAGGGTAAATTTTTGGGTAACCATTAGCGGTTACCAGATGTGCCATAAGATGTACAGTAGAGCAGTGGCTTTCTGGATAGGCAAAATCCCAGGACATCCCAGGACATCCAAGGATGACCCTCTATCTATAAGACTACCATAAGCAGTGGAGATCTAGTCAATAAAGTTACGCAGAAGAGAGAGAGACTGATGCAGTTCATCCTAAGATTCATCATGGGGTTCAGTTCAATTACCTGCAAACAGATATTTAGATGTTCTTGAATGTCTCAAAGAAGTTCTACTAGTCCCTGAAGAAGTTGGTTCTAAGATGAATCCCACTTGGCATCGACTGAATCCCAGCCTGGCTCACTAGGCAAAAAGCCTGACGTGGGAAGCAATGGAAGGAAATCAGGGCTGAACTGTCAGGTGATGTGAGGAAACAGGGATACCCGCAGGAAGGCTAGAACTGAGAAGGCAGACTGAGAATGAACAAAACAGATGAAATGGATGAAAGATGGAGAGACCAAAGGGATTAAGAGTTTCTGAGTACAGAACTGTAGCTGGCTAAGGGAAAAGGTTAGGAAAGGGCTTAGAGTTGAAAGTGAAAATGATAACGACTAAGACAGCTGAAGCTGGTAGTATAGGGAGGAAATTAAAGCTGTGGCAGGAGATTGAAAGTATTGCAAGTACAGCAATAAACCCGAAAAGGTGAAGTCTGAAACTACACAAAAGAGAAAACTGTAACTGAATCAGGAGCTAGTGTAGAGAAGAAATAGCACTGGGACCCGGACAGGCTAGTACAGGGGGAGAAGGAGATGTTAAATCTTTCAGAGACATACCTAGATCTACCAAAATAATACATTCTCACAGAAGTATGTACTCAGGAACAGTTTGGAATGGTGCCCTAAATTGAAAATCTTAGCATTGCCCTATTTTCAGCAAATATCTATGAAATATGTCATAGACTCCTGCAGTGCTGACATCTATATAGGGGACTGATCCCACCTGATGCTATCACTTACTCCATTACATGGAGTGTCAGAGGTCTGTGATGTCCATTCAAAGCTTCCAGACAATCTGTCAGATAATGCTTTGTGGCGAGCTTCTGCTTTTCCAGTTTGCCTTTTTTTTATAAATGGAAATTGTACCCAAAACCCATCCTCCTCTCCCATCCCCTCAAAACATTATGAAGCTCCAAAACCAAGTCAGTATATCTGCACCATGACTTAATATTGTCTTTACATAATTATGAGCAATTTATTTAAGCTGACCTTCTCACAGGTGATTACTAGTTATCTAGTACTCGTCATGTGGATGAATTTATAAGTATCTGGAAGCTGTATGGTATTTTTAAATACCCTATATACTCTGGAAAAAAAAAAAAAAAAAA